>JAHZMW010004200.1:0-21310 GCA_027743745.1 Alloscopus bannaensis | reverse complement strand
CGTCACATGTGACGAAGTTGAAAATATTTTTAAGACAGGCAGTATTTTTAAGACACCGGGTTTGGAAAGGTTTTGCGTAGCTGCTCGGTCCCGTTCCCGTCCCGTAAATTTGAGGTTGAGAATACCTAATGAAGTACTGAAGATGTCGCCTTAGCGATTTCATTTATATGCTTGGTTGTACCCACTAAATAGATCGGACACGAGTTTCGTTCGGTGAGCCACCGTTCCTTGGAATGTTTGTGACATGGGGCGAAACATAATGTTGGATGAGGACCCCTCACTTTTCATGGCGTTGGAAAGTATCCCTATGCATTTTTTAAATGCAATAGTTATAGATTAGGTCTTCTTATTTATTACAACGTTAATTAAGCTACCGGATGCAATTGCACCGAGGTAGAAAACCAGTAGTATGAGAAAAGATGCCATTATTTGAATTTTTGTGATTAAAAGAAGGAAACTATTAAGGTGAAGGGAGCTAGAGTTTGGTCTGTAAATTAATGAACAGATATGGGTTCAAAGACCACTTTTTAATATCGTTCTTTTGATTTTTTAAGTATGTCCTGTTGTGTTTGTGTACCCTAAATTGTTCAAGTGATGCCAGAACACACTTGAAATCCAAGACAAAAAACAGAATCAGCCTCAAATGAACCGTAGCACATTTCTTTTAGTTTGTTAGTAGAACATCAATTTAGTTCCGTTTATGTATTTTTTGGAGAAACATCGAAAGAGTTTACAAGACAAAAAATTGCATCTTTGCAGGAAAACGTATTTACTATAATACAGAAATGAGAATATTCGCAACGTGCGTTTGTAGACTTTATTGCGGTGATTTGTATTGCCAAAACCAAGCAGTTTGCGACCTCCGATCATATTTTAAATCAAATCATAATCATAGCCGATTGAAAGTCAATTACAAATTTTAATTCTCAAAAGATGCCACAAGTTTTCTATCCCAAATCCCAACGCTCCACCTCCCAAGCCAATTACTAAAAGGACAAATATCACCAACACATTTCCCTCCATTGAAGCCTCCCCCCGTTTCCTCTTAAATGTCGGTCCTGCTTTCGAGAAAAAATTAAAAATCACATCACTCCACCTCTCCCAAATCCCAGACGGACCCAACATCCTCAACCCCCTCACCACGTGTTCCGGCACCCACCCCCAAACCTTAAACCCCAAATTCACATCATCCAAAAACTCCTCCCCCACAAACCCCTCCAATCCCTTTCTCCTCATCTTTCGCATCAAAGTAAAGCAAGTCAACTGCGGCTGAACTAAAGCAACTCCCGAACAATTTAAAAGCACTTCAAACAAGCTCTCCTGCTGAATCTTTGCAAAAATATTTGACCAATGATTGGACTCCGATTTATTACGCGACATTTCCGCAGCCTTCTGCAAATCAGAAAAAATTCTAGGATACAACTTGAGAGCCCTCCGAAACCGGCGCCGGCTCACGGAAAATTGGGATTTCATCCCGCTTTTGAATATCAGCTCATCTCGGAGTTCGGCCAAAGTAGATATTGTGCTGGAATTCCAGTAAACTCTCAAATATTCCGTGGAGGTCTCGGACGATATTAGTTCGACCTTGTCAATCCACTGCACGTAATTAAATTGAGTCGGATTGATTCTCGTGTAGATCTTCACCCCGTCCTCAATAAGTTGACTGAATGTCGTGTAAGGAATCACGGCTCTGGGAAGGGTCATCTTGTACACGTTTTTGTATCGATAAGCATTGTTGATAACCACAGTTCCGAGAAGCATTCCTCCAAGCACGAATTTCGAAGAAATTTTTGGAATCGCGTGACCCAACAGAATTTTCAGCGGTTCTATGAACATTTTTAACGGAATTGGTTTACCCTTGGATTTCACCATTTCTACGACATAATTTGAGAGTGGATACAGCCCAAAATAGAAGATGACCACTAAGGTCCAAATCCAGCCGTCGAAAATTGTGACCAACTCGGAAAAGGCGAAGGACGCTTTCTTCTGCCGTCCGCAGCCCACAAACGTGTATGAAGCTAACCGTTTTCCGTTGTGAAGCAAGCGGTCATACTTTGAAATAGACAATTCCAAACTGGCCAGTCGATTGGCCCTCCGTTCCCATGGCTTCAGTAGTGTTGCATTCAGAGATTTCTGGAGCGGCTGGATTTTACCGTTGGAACATTGCAGCTCAGATGGGGCACCCGGCGACCACAACTTGGTGCGGGTGCTGTTTCTAAACATGGTGACCCAAAGGGAGATATAAGCCTCCATTAATTTTCGGATTGGGGAGACCCCCCGACTTTGTAAGGTGGAGCGAGGTAAAATGGGGTCACAAAAGAGGAGGTCCTCCTCCGACAATTTGTCGGTGTCCTCATTGAAGACTGAAGTCCACTCTTCGGTGAAGTACCAGTGGACCATTTCGTTTCCAGAGAAAGTTTGTCGAAGAGCCAAGATTTCTATGAAGCTGGTCCAAAGCTCGTTTGAAAAAGGATTTAATCTGAATTCTTGTCCTTCACAAAAGAGACACGCCGTAGCCATCATGGAACGTGTTTCAGTCTTGTCCATGAGTACAACAATGATATTGCTCCTCTGAATGTCGCTGGCTCCGCTGGGCAAAGTGTCTCGGACGAAGACTTTGACGACATCAGTCAAACTGAGTTGAAGGTCAAAGTCTTTTGTGATCAGGATCTGAGTGGACTCCCTCGGAATTGCGGAGCTTCGACTACCCCTTTCCGAATAAAACGGGGGTGGAAAATTGAGACTGTTCGCAATCAAAGGAGGACTCTTCCCTAAGCGAAGACTCACAATGAGTTTCGGAGGAAAGAGGGTGACATGAGCTTCACAGTTCCAGGGTCTGATTTTGAAGATGAATTTTGTGAAATTGAAATGGACGCAAATGCTCGAGTAGTATGACCGAAGGTACTGTGAGTATTCGCAATCTTTAGAGTTTATTGTCAAGTTTTTCGCCGCCTCTTTCAGTGTCCAGAGAAGGTCATAGTTGAAGTTAATGCGGTACCTTTGGGTCGTCCTCAGTCCTGGAGTGAGCTCCCTCAAAATTGTTGGCGTTGCCAGGGGACCAAAAGTCACAGGATGAAAGGTCGTGATGTGAACAAAGCAATTTGAGAACGGAGTTAGAAATGTGTTCAGGTTCGTGATTTCTTGAGACTGGGAATCGATGTAAGGTTCCCAAGTGGAGTTCGGAAGGGGGAAGTTGCTGCTTTCGAACATATGGTGAAAGTTGCCCACCGTAAAAGTTTCAATAGGCTTGTCGCTTTCGGCTTGGGCGAAAGTTATAATTGTTAAAATTGCGATGCAAGTGTGTGTCATTGCAGATGCTTCGTAAATACCAAAAACCCACAAAGCGTCACGAACAAGCTTTGTGGAAAACTATAAACAGTATGTTTTAATGTGAGGCACACTTAAATTACAACAACTGTTAAGCAAAACTTGGAAAAAATGTGACCAGGATTAAATCGATTACTGAGTTTTTAATTTATTCCGTGTAAACAATTTCGAGTGTGGGTCAGTGTTTTATTTTGCAGAGTAGAACACTTTTTAGCGTAGATAAGTTGAAACACAAAGAAGCGAAGATCAAATATTAGCACCCATTTGACAAAAGAGAAAAACTGGTTCTACCTAAGTACTGTCTTTTCAGTTTTGAATTTGTTTGCTGGAGTACAATTCACTTCGATTGCGTTTTCAAAATAATTCGCAATTTGTAGGATTATACCATAGCTTCTCAAAACGTGGCAAAGTACAATTGTATTTAATAGAATGGCAATAATCTTTGTTTAAAATATTAGATTCTTTTTTGCATATGGACTATTTCGAGTAATTCGGAAGTTTTGATACAAGTAGCGGTTTTACAGTAACATTTGACTTTACTTCACAAATTGAAACTTTTATATTCATAACTGTCTCTCGACTTTTTTATTAGCATTTTATTAGAATCGAAAAGGGCTGACTCACATTTCAAAATCAAAATGAAGTCAAACCTCATAATGATGAATTGATGTCGATGAAAATTTAGTGTAGCATTTTAAATTTTTCAATCTTCCACAATCCACGAGATGCAAGCAGAAAATTGTTAATATCTTATAAAATATATATTCTTTTCACTTCATGCAAAGCATTAACATCATCTCCAATACAAACACCGTCACCCCAACTCCAATCCCGAAACAGAATGTAATAAATACAACCAGAATATTTCCCTTCATCGAAGCCTTATTTCGGTGCTTACTCACCACATCCATACGATTCTTATTTGTTTTAAGAAAATTAAAAACGATTGTAGTCCACCAGTCCCAAATGCCGGACCCCGGGAGATTCCTCAATCTCCTGACAACGTGGTTTGGAACCCATCCTTCAATCCTAAACCCAATAGTGTGATTATCGAGAAAATCCCTTCCCAAAAACAAATTCCCACTTTCATCCCCATTCGCCTTCATCTTTTGCAAAAATTCGTGACATTTCAGCAAAGGAAGAATGATCGCGACTCCATCACATTTCTTCAGCTCTTGGAACAGTCCAACCTCTTGCTTCGTTGCAAATAAGGAGTTCCAAGAATTCGATTGATTTTGGCTTCTCCAGCTCATTTCCAAGTCGGACAAAGCGTTCCAATAAACTTTCGCCCTAGATCTTAAAATTTGGGGTATTGTGATATTCCTGTCTTTCGCCTGCAAAGTATGAAGCTCGTTCTTCAGATAAGCGTAAGACTTCCCCCAAGATCGGTACAGCCAGGTGGCACGAAGCCCATTTTGTTTGTCCGTGGAAAACGTGAGATTTCTCGCAGTCGGCTCCACCTTATCGAGCTGACTCGGGGAGATTCTTGTGAAAAGCTTGAATTTGTCTGAGACAAGTTGCTGGAATGTTTCATAAGGAACCAAGGCTCTTGGGAGGGTCATCCTGTAAACATTGTCGTACTTGTAGGCATTGTTGAGAACAATCGTCGCGAGAAGAATGCCACCGAAGGCCCACCTCAAGGAATTCTTTCGGGAGGAGTCGACTCTGAAGGAGGTCGACTGGCTCAACAAGATTTGAACTGGTTGAGTAAAAAATGTTAAAATAAATTGATTCCCGAAAAATGACTCGACTTCCAGGCAATATACGACGAGTGGGTAAAGCACAAAATAAAATAGAAAAACGAGCCCCCAAATTTTAGCATCAAAAATTGCAAACAACTCTCTAAAAGCGTATGAAGCTTCCGGTGGGGCTCCACAGCTTAAAAATGTGAACGATGTCAACCGCTTCTCAATTGTGGTCACGTGACCGTGTTTCGAAATGGCGAAAGATACCACAGAAAAATGTCTGCGACCACTGGAGTCGGTGTAATTCAAAGGTTTTAGGTCCCCATTGATGCATTGCAATCCCAAGAATTTTCCGTGGGTGGGATTCCCGGTTCGGGTGCTGTTTCCGAGGACACCCACCCAAACGCTGGAGTACGCCCAAAGTAGTTTTCGAACTGGAGATAGGGCCAAGCTCAAAATGGTGGAGAAGGGCATTTTATGGGAGCAGAAAAGCAATTGGCTGTCTGACGACTCGTAAGTGTTCTCATTCAAGCTGCTGTCGTCATCTTCGGTGTAGTACCAGTGAATCAGTTGATTTTTGGAGGGAGTTGACACCTCCGTGGAAAATCGGGAGGGAGGAAGTCCCCACATTGGATTTGGGAGGGGTATCAACCGGAATCTTAGGTTTCCACAAGAAAATGGACAGGAACTTATCAGAAATGTTTGAAAGTCTTTTGAGGTAATAAATACGAGAATGAAGCTTCCTCCCTGAAAATCGTTCTGAATCCCGAAAAATGCGTCGTCTACAAATTCCTTGACTAATGTCTCCAGAAAGCTTGGACTGCTTTGTGAAAGGTGAATTTGGTTCGTAATAAGGATTCTGGTCGTCTTCTCGCTGGAAATCGAATCGTATTTTCTGGCCCAGTGTGGATCCCTTAGTCTGGTATCGAAAGGCGTTGGAATGTTGACGAAATTGTGGAACCCGTCGTCCGACCAGGTTCTGTCAACTGTCATAATAAATTTTGGAGGAAATAGGATAACATGAGCTTCACAATTCCAGGGCTTAATTTGCCACACGAATTGAGTCGCATTCAATCTCGCACATCCGGTATGAGAGAGTTCTGACGCCAAGAATTTGGAGTAGTTGTGGCAATGCAGGTTAAAGAAGATGGTGTCGCTGTGGGACGCGATATGCTTCAAAGTCCAGACGAGGTAATGCACACTCCCAAATCTCCAGAGGCCGGGACTCACTTCCCGTAAAATTGTTGGAGTTTCCAGAAGACCGAAGGAAACCGGCTGGAAGGTCGTGATGTGAATGAAGCAGGAGGCAAATGGGCGGAGAAAGTTTTGAAGGTTATGAATTTCAGGAGGGGATTCCAAAGAGTGTTGGATGTAAGGGCGGAACGTTTTCTCGGCTTCGGGAAACTCGCTGAGCTGGAAAAGTTTTTGGAATGGGCCTCCAGTAAACTGAAACATGTTCGGGCTGATTTCTGGTGTCAACCCAATAGCTAAGTGGAGAAATGCTGTGAACCTGAAAAAGTGCAGTGAAAGTTTCGTTTGATAAGTCATCTTGGGCACATCTGAGCTGATTGAATAAAATTGGGTGACTGAATGAGCGTTCTGCTTAAAATGAAGCAGAATTCGAAAGTTGATTAATAATATTAATGGATATAATACACTTAACTATTGTGAAGTAAATACTTAGCATAAATGTCAAGTGCCAAAGTGTGTTTGCTTTCACTGACGGTGAAAGGTAGAGATCAAGGCATGTAAGCATGTAAGTCGTCTTAAGAGACTAGATAAGTGTATTTGTTATTATGTTAATTTTATTTTACAGTAATAGCAATATAAATAGTCATCACTGCTCTATCTTTATAGTTGTGCATGGAAAATCGATGTTACTTTTGAATCTCGTCGAAAATGTTTTCTTTTTACAGCACCAAACTCCAGCCCTTCTCCATCTATGCCACTTCCTCCCAAGAATCTCCACCGCAAAACTTGCCAACCCCAAAAGAATGCCGACCCCCAGCACAAAAAAGATGACAATCATGTTCCCCTCCATTGTCGCAACCTCATGCCGATCCCCACTCAAATCCGACTTTAAGTTCGCAAACAAACTAAAAATCGTGTCGGTCCAACCCTCCCAAATCCCGGAAGGAGCTAAGAACCTCATCCGAGCCACCACGTGCTCCGGCACCCAGCCCCAAATCTTAAACCCGAGATTCTCATTGTCAATGAACTCCTTCCCGACAAATGTCTCCTTTTTCTGGAGACCAGCTAATCTCAACATTCGAATAAATTTGTAACATGTCAACTGCGGCAAAATGAGAGCAGCTCCGGAACAGTTTCGAAGGACCTCGAGCAATCCTCGTTCCTGTAATTTTAGAAATAATGTTTGCCACGAGTGAGACTCATTGGCGGACCTTGATGCGGTCTCCAAATCAGAGACGATGTTCCCATAAAGCTTCAATCTCCTCCAGAATGGAGAACTTTCGTTATACTCCGGTTTTAGCTTAGCTTTCAGGATCAACTCATGAGACATCTCTGCCCAAAGCGTGGAATCTCCAGTGCTTTCATTCCAGTACAAACGAACAGACGCTCGAGATTGCGCAAAATTGGCTTTGTGGAATGTCTTCACAATTTTCAAATCGTGAGGATTCAGCCTCGCCACGATTTGAACATCGGTCTTCAAAAGTTGGTCGAAGGTCTCATAAGGAATGATGGCTCTCGGGAGGGTCATCCTGTACACATTTTTGTAGCGGTATGCATTGCTTATCACAACCGAAGATAAGAGCATTGCTCCAAATATCATTTGGAAGAAGGACTTCCGGTGTTCGGAATCGATTGAGATCGATTGGCCAAGCACGAATTGCAAGGGTTCCAAACAAATCCTTGAGACAGAGGGTTTCCATTTTTTACTCCGATTTTCCATGGAAATTTCAATAATGTCGAGCCAATTCATAATGAGTGGATACAGTCCAAAATAAAAGAGGGCCATGAGTGCCCAAATCCAGCCATCGAAGATGTGAACCAACTCGCCAAAGGCGAAGAAAGCCTTCTTCTGAATTCCACAGGTGACGAAGGTGTAACTCGTCAGTCGATTTCCGAGGCTGAGAAAGTGACCCACTTTCGAAATGGCGACAGACACGGAAGAATAATGCTCTCTTGGCACCGACCTCCGTGAAGTGGAGTGGATTTCACCATTGACGCATTCCGCGTTCACTCCGGAGCACGACGTGGTTCTCGTGCTGTTTCCAAGGACGGTAGCCCAAACGCTGATGTAAGCTTCCATCAATTTTTGGATTGGAGAGATGTTTGGATTTTTGAGGGTGGGACGAGATATGCGGTTGTCGCAAAAGAGCAAGTCTCGGTCGGAAAGTTTGTTGCTGTCTTCGACAAGAATCGTGTTCCACTCTTCCCAGAAATTCCAGAACACCATTTCGCTTCTGGAATACGTTTCCAACAGTATCAAAATTTTGGCGTTGGTCAGACTCCAAAGGTTGTTGGAAAGGAGGCGCAGGTTAAAATCGGTGGCGTCACATGAGGCGCAAGGAGTCAGATGAAATGTGGAGATTGACTTGGAGATGAAGACGACGAGGACATTCTTCCTTTCAATTCTGACCGTCGTGATTGGGAGGGAGTCAGCCAAATATGTTTCTAACAAGTCTCTGAAGCCTGTATCTTTTTCAGATTTGAAGTCGTCCTCGGAGCTTATCATAATTTGAGTTGAGGGTCTCTCAGTTGAGGAAAGGCGACCGGTCGCATCTAAATAAAATGGGGCTGGGAAATTAATAAAGTTGTCGAGTTGACGACCACCCCAACCCCTGATTTTTGCGAGGTAGCTCGGTGGAAATAGTGAAACATGGGTTTCACACTGCCAGGGCCTTGATTTCCAATTAAAGAGGGTAGAATTGAGAAGGATGCAGGTGCTTTTGAAGTCTGAAGTCAGGAACGGAGAGTGATGACAAGGGCTAGCGGTCCAACGGCTTCGAGTTTTCACTAAATCAGGATTGATTTCATTCAGCGTCCAGACCAGAACGTGATGAACGATTCGACCGAAGTGAGAGTACTTCCAGAGACCTGGACCAACTTGACGTAGAACGGTTGGAGTAGACAATGGTCCGAATTCTATTAAGTAGAAAGTTGTGATGTGGAGAAAGCAGTTGGTGAAAGGTGTGAGGAACGTGTTCAGCGTTTCTAATTTTGTGGTAAAACGATTTTTAGAGTGAAATTCGATATAAGGTCGAAATGAGTCTTGAGCTTTGTAAAAGCTGCTGTTTGCTAAAAGCTCGGAAAACGAGCCTTTTACAAAAGTTTGGGAGACTTTGGAGGACCCTAGGTTGACACGGAGAACGATTGTTACGAGTGTTAAAATTTTAATAATAGATTTAGTCATTGTACTAATTTTACAAGAAATTCGACATACGCTTCAACCAGCTTCCACGCTTTTCAATAATTAAGTTTGTAAGCATTTTATACACATACTTTGTATCAACTTTGAAGACTTGCTTTTACGAAATTAAATAATCTCCAAAGTGCTTCGCCACTGTCTGTCAAAAATTTTAGAAGTGTTTGAAGTACTTGTAGAGTGAACAAAGCAGTAATTTTTGTAGGTACCATAACATTTTCCGGAATGATAATTTTCTCAACGACAAAATCCAAACCAGTCTTACAGCTTTTTGCCTTTGAAAAGAAATATTTGGATGTAACAATAATAATTCTTTCGACAAGGAAACTCACACCACTTAAAGCCAAACCAAAACAAAGGACGTAAAACACGATTAATATATTTCCACCCATTTTCGGCTTCACCAACGGCAGTTTCCGGCCTTCGATGCGATGCTGACCAGCTTCCAGACCGAACTTCAAGATGTCAATCCAGAAATCCCAAATCCCTGTCGCTGTAAACGAACTCGCCCTCCGGACTACATGAGCTGGAATCCAGCCGTTTAATAAGAAGCCAAGAGTTTGAGGAAAAATCCGTTTTCCAATGTAAAAGTCATGTATTCCATCCCTTGCGAGTTTTCTTCCATATTCAAAAGCGACAACTTCAGGAACAACTAGAGCTCGTTTGTCACATTCCTTCAATGCTGAATACAATAAACGACTTTCATTTTTCAATACAACTTTCCCAGGATGCAGTTCCTGATTACGACTTCCAGCGACCCGAACAGCGTCCATAAGGAGATCTCCAAATTTTTCATGGAACCTGGTCTGGTTTAATAACACCTTGAATTCACTATCATTCATTGTCCCTTTTCGTAACCAGAAGCTCTGCAATTCAGACCCAATGTATTGATGAAGTTGTCGTCCGTCTTCTTCAGCTTTTCCTAACACCTCGACCATATGAGGCTCCGCTAAACGAATGCCATATGCCCAAGAAAAATTGACTTGAACTGTTTCTGCGCCGAATCTTGTATAAATGGTAAAATCGTCGGAAACCAGTTCCCATAGATACTCATAAGAAATCAATCGCCTTGGAGCGGACAAGTTGTAAATATTCGTGTGCTTGTAGGCATTTGTTATCACTATCCCTGCAAGAAGCAAGGCCCCAAACACGAATTTGCTGGGAGTTTCTTTAATATCCAGCATCATACTAATAGGATCCCCTTTGTCCAAAAGAATTGTTACTGGAGACAGAAACATTCTGGTGGAGAACTTCGGGGCTACTTGAGACACATTTCGAATTCTCGACTTCGCTTTCTCCACACAATGACCAATGATTGGCACCAGCACCACAATCAATACAAAAATCATCAACCAAACGTAAATATCGAAAATATTGAAAAGCTCCTCAAAAGCTAGCGAATGCGGTGACCTAGGACCGCAAGCGATAAAGGCCAAAGATGCAATGGAATTGTTGATGAGAAAATGATTGTAGAAAAAACTAGAGGGGTGTTCCTCGAAAACTTGGATTGTCGCTTCGAATGGTTGGGCCCAAACTGATTTTTCCGGAACACTTCGGCCATTACAGCAATTGAAATCACCGAAGTAAGCAACGAAGGGGTTATACATTATCGTGAAATTCGCAACGATTGACATCCAAATGGTGGCGTGAATCAGCCAGAACTTTTCTTCGGTGATTCCAGATCCTTTTAGATACGTCAAGGAGGACGGATTGTCGCAAACGTTGGTGCAACTGTCCTTTTGATGGTTACGCTGGTACGTTACCATGGCGTTTTGGAGCGTATCTAAATTCAGAAGTGTGGGACAAACACGATTTAAAATTTTGTGTATTTTATTGAATTGAAGTTCTTCCAAGTGAAGTTTCAATGGGAAACTATTTTCTGTCATCTCATTATAAGGTGTAACCGAAGCCAAGAACATTCTACTAATTTTTGCTTCGTTTAGTTTTGGATGGTTTGTGGTGTCTATTTGAAAAACGAGAAAAATATCTCGTGACACACTGAGCAATTTTTTGGTCAATGTTATTGTCATAAATTGTTGGAGCATTGATGTCCCACCGCTTTCACTACCATCGAGGTTGACTTCAGTTACCAAAATGTGCACAGGTTGAGCAGACGACAAGATGGCTTGACCTCGTGGAAAGATGTCGTATGGAAGGGGCTCAAGAATGTCAAATTTGGGTACAGGATACCTAACTAAATTGCTGTAATATGGATTCCACTCCATTTCATGGGGCTCTCGGAAAAGGTCGCTTTGAGGGTACAAAGCAACAAAGACTTCACAGTTGCATTGTTTGCTATTTTGCCGCAATTTGAGAGTTTCGAGGGCTGCGCAAATTGATAAAGTATCTCCAGTAAAATATTTGGACAATGGGCACGGACTCCAAGAAGAATATGAGACGTTTGGGTAATTTCTTAGCTCTGAGGGGAATAGATGAAACTCCAAGGACATTCCCTCATATTGACGTACCAGACTGACTTGGAGTTGTCTGATTAGCAAGGGGACAGTGGAAGGTTGAAGGTGAATATTTTGGAAATTGGTGAGTTGGAGTAAGCATCGGTCAAAAGAAGCGAGATATTTGTCGAAATTTAGCAATACTGGTGGCTTTTCTTTGTTCTCCAGAAATGGTTGGAATGCGGCTTCAGATTGTGGGAATGGGTGGTCTCTTTTGAGGTTGTCAATGGTGTCAATGTAGAGTTCAAAAGCGTTTGTTGAGAATAGCACGGAAATGACTAGAAGTGCGAACATTTTGGTACGGTATGAGTAAACCGTTGGAGGACAACTAGATTCTCGACGTTCTGTACTCAACTACAAATTTCGGCGGAAATTGAAAAAAATTGACCATTTTGCAATTATTGTCGCCGACAAAGTTTTGGAAAGTGTTGATACGTTTTGCATAAGACTAGAGTTAAATATGAAGGTTGGAATACAACAAATGTCTGTTATTGATTCAAAGGCGTGGTTCAAAATGAGCGTTTTTAGGAAGCGATCCGGTAGTCGAGTTTCTTAATAGCTTGATATTTTCAAAAATTACAAACTTGTGTTCAACTCAACTTTTAAACTTTGTCGGTTAGCTATTCCGAGGCGTTGATGAGATTCTATGTGTGCAACGTGTCGAATTCGACTACATTGTTTATGCGGGTTGCTCATATATCTAAACCAATATTTAATCAGTTTTATTTCTATTTGATCCCGTTTAGCGTGCACTTGCATAGCGATTAAGGTTTTTACTAAAATAAAATGAAGTGTATTTTCCGCAAGAAACTCATAATCTGATTGTGAGAACAATTCTAACCCTACATTAGCAACAACGCGATGGCCTGATTCACCACAAAGTCCATGACTACCAAAGGCGTCAACTTATCGACAAAATTTGCAAAGCCCAACTTCACCTTCAAAAGTGGCCAAGAATGCGCAACCCTTCTTGCGAAGCAATTCATCTGAATATTCTGAGACCTACTTGCAATCAACAGAGTATCCACCGCAGTTTCATAAACCAATCCATGACAACCATAAATGATCACTATGATCGACGCTGATGTGAGACCTCCAACTATGAAAGTCAACAGTTCGGACACATCCATCGTGTATGCCTCGCCAATAATTAGGTACAAACAAATTGTGGCTCCAAAAGCTGAAAAGCAGAGGAACAAAGTCATGCTGAGGTCTTGGTGAAGATTGTTGTGTTCCCGAACCAAAATCTGGACTTCCCGGAATAAATGTAGGGCCTTTGAGATGTTTCGTGGCTTATTTTGAAGTCCATGAATGCAATTTTGGCAAATGAGGAGAAACACGTGGTAACAATAGCTTGCCAGAGCGCCCGTTTCAAAAACATGGAAAGTGGTCCATCCAAAAATGCAGGTCATTGACGAAAACGAAAATAGCATTTGACAAAGTCTAAGGACAATCCAAGGAATTCCTCCATCTGGATTTATGTAACTTTTCGGGCATTCGGGTAACAACCTGTAGCCCACTGCGCCAGGAAAGCAGGGGCGAAACAAGACAAGTCCGCAGTAAACAGTGGTACAATTAATTGGAGCTAAGGAGGTGACATAAGCGATAAATTTGGTTCTCAAGTACCACGGGTTGGGGCTGTAATAATCTGAAGGAGAAAGCAAATTAGTTTTGGAAAACTTTCAGACTTTTATTTTTTATTTTTTTAACGAACCTGGTCCATGTTCGGTTTCCATCTTCAAAATGTTATTGATCAGCTCCACATGCTGCGGCCGGCGGTTGAAGAAGAGCCTCCCTTCAATCCATAAGGAAAAAGAGCATCCCACAAAAGCAATGCTTTGAGACACAACGGCCTTCCCGAAGTACTCATAATCCGAAACCGTTTGCGCCAAAAGTATCGTCGCGAATACGAAACAGAGGTGGTCCCGAAGGCGATATATCAACGACACTTGTTTGCTGGGATTCACTGCAAATTGGTTTGCAGACTTGTCGAAAAGTAGGACCGGAAGTCCAATGGCGCAGCAGACCCGAAAGTGCCAGAGGATGGGTCGCATGAATCCTTCGGTTTGTAACATTTTCTTTCACAATCACTACTAATTAAGTTGGAGGGCAAAAGTAGAAAAATTTTGCTGGAAAATTGAGTGAACAAATTTTTTTCAAAGAGCTGCCTTGTATTATTACACCTTTATGTGACTAAAAATAATAATTTAACCTTGGACATGTCAATCGCGAATGAAATCATTGCAGAATATTTTTCACCTCCAAAAGCAACTTTACTGTGGCTGCTAATGCGTCTTCCAAAAAATCGGGATTATATAGACGAAAATCTAAAATTTATACCGAGTCAGTGTGAAACATGCCTCCTATTTATAAATTCCTCGAGTTGTGACTGACATGCCGAAAGCGAGGCGAATACTTGTCATTGCTAATGATAATTTTTAATTTGGTCGCAAACCTGTTTTAAAATCAAGGTCATGAAGCACTACATATACCTCACAAATAATCGCAAGTATTGGTTGAACGTTTTCAAACGTCATGACTAATTTAAGTTCGTTTAGAGAAAACAGAGACTGCTATCTAATTGAAAATTTTTGGACAGAGCAAAACGTATAATTTGCGCAACGAGTCTTGATTACCTGTAATTGTGTAGGTACTTCCATCATACTTGAAATGTTTGTACGAGTATTTGAACAATATTTTCTGTCATTTTGTACAAACACAATTACCTCAATTTTCTTTTCCACTCCATTATTCTGATTCGGATAATAAAGTCTGAAAGGTAGTTACATGAAAATTTTAAATAGAACTTTTAATACGAAATTTTTTGTTAAAACTATCAAAGTTGTTACAGTAACCAGTAATGAGCACTTTTGCATAATAATCATTACTTAATCTATTTAGACAATATTAATGATCGTTAGAGAAAATCCGAAAATTTGAAACCAGCATTTAAATGTTGACGAAATTACATCCGGAAAATTTATATAATTGCAACTTTTTCCTTGTAATAAAATTTGTTCATTCTACATCTACAGAACACCTTTAAACGAGAATACTTGCATCTGTAAGCTTTGCCAATTTTATTCTCAACAGCCCCAAAAATTTTCTACCTTTTCTACATAAGCAACAAAGCGATGGCCTGATTCACCACAAAATCCATGACAACCAAAGGCGTCAACTTATCAATGAAATTAGCAAAGCCCAACTTCACACTCAACAATGGCCATGATCTTGCCACGCGTTTGGCATACGGACTCCTTTGCACCACTTCCGACTCCTTCGCAACCACCAAAGTATCCACCGCTGTTTCAAAAACCAATCCATGACAACCGTAAACAATGACAATAATATAAGTCGCCGTAAGACCTCCAATCGTAAAAGTAAACAGTTCGGACGCCTCCATCGTTGATGCCTCGCCAATAATTAGGTACAAACAAATTGTCGCCCCAAAAGCTGAAAAGCAAAGGAACAAAGTCATGCTGAGATCTTGATGAAGGTTGTTGTGCTCCCGAACCAAAATTTGGACTTCCCGAAACAAATGTAAGGCCTTCGGAATGTTCCTAGGCTTATCATGGAGTCCATGAATGCAATTTTGACAAAATAGGAGAAAAGTGTGGTAACAATAGCTTGCCAAAGCGGCCGCCTCAAAAACGTGGAAAGTGGTCCACCCAAAAATAAATGACATTGATGAAGCCGAAACAAAGAGTTGGAGTAGCTTCACAAGGAGTCCTGGAAATAAGCTTCCAGCCTCATTCCAACTTCTTTGACATTCCGGAAGCAGTCTGTAGCCCACAGCGCCAGGAAAACAGGGCCGAAACGTGACCAGGCCGCAGTACGCAAGAACGCAGTAAACCGGAGTGAGGACGTAAACGTAAGCGACAAATTTGGTCCGAAGGCACCACTTATTCTTTGTATGGTACGCTAAAATCAAAAAATTAAATTGTCAATCATAACTTCCAACTTTCTGTATTTTTTATTCTTACCTGATCCATGTTCGGTTTCGACCTTCAAAATATTATTGATAAGCTCCACATGTTGCTGTCGGCGGTTGAAGAAGAGCCTCCCTTCAATCCATAAAGAATAGGAACATCCCACAAAAGCAATCGCTTGAGATACAAGGGCCTTCCTGAAGTACTCATAATCCGAAGCCGTTTGGACTAGTAGAATTGATGCGAATGCCAAACAAAGCCGGTCCTGAAGCCGATACATTGTTGAAACTTTTTTGTTAGGATTTACGTAAAATTGGTTCGCAGATTTGTCCCAAAGGAGGACCTTGAATCCCATGGCGCAGCAGACGTGAAAGTGCCAAATGAGGGGTCGCATGAATCCTTCGGTGTGCAACATATTTGTAATTGTTGAAAAGAGAAAGTTTCTCAGGTTGTTTTAATTAGTTTAGATAAGATCTTAACACGTTGGAGTCTCAAGGATGAATTTCCTACTTTAGCATAGATGTAAGAATTTACACAATTTTATGATTCCCGTTTCTCATGGCCATCGGTGAGTGGGACAGGTGGATTGAAGGCTGAACCGGATGTCCATTTGGATTTGGAAGCGTGGATGGTGAAATCAATTATTCAACGTTTTTCACCCGTTTTCCAAACACTTTCTCCGCATTTTGTGATAGGATCGAATCAGAAATGTATGGCGAAAATTAGTCTTTTGGTATTACCACATTGGTACTCATTTCAAATACGAGCAGAGTAAAAATAGTGTTGAAGGCTTGTAAATAATGGACCGGAAGCTTGTACGGCGAGTGCTATCAAGCTAGATAAAAACAATTAATTCATTTACACGTCGCTTATGGTGAAAGCGATAAAAGTGGACGCTTTCCGAGGCGATGTTAAATTTGTTGAGTTTAATATGTCATTATATTTTGTCGATTGTTTTTCGCTGCATCACGTCGCTACATGGCATAAACTTATAAAAATATTTGTCCTCAAGTTTCATATATCAAATGGAACATCATTAGAATTTATGTTATGCACCCTTCTTGAGCAAAACAACTAAAAATTTGGGATCTTAAGGCAGGATAAAAAATGACCTTCAGACAAATAACAATGCGCCTATATGAAGCTACAGTAAAAAAGTTTTAAAAACCATGTCACATATTTAATTTTAATGGTACCATGCTAAACAAAAATTAATTTCAAAGCAGAAATTTTCGCGGTTTAATGCTTCTAAGCAAAAAACAGAAATAAATGAAATTTATTTAGAAAACTGATTTATTTTGTCCACATAAATGATGGCAGAATACAGCCATGCAACTTTAAAGTTTTCTCAAGGAAGTCCAAAAACATTGACGGGAGGCGCCGTTCCCGTCCTCGCTCTCTCGAACATCACCCCATTCTCCTCCAATCTATTACTAAAAAATCCGCAATTCCTCAGATAAAATCTCTTGTAATTCAAGTCCAACCCAACTCCTCCAAAAGCATCCATCCGAATCTCTCTCCGGCCAATGTGATCCATCTCAAATTGTGCATGAGTCAGCTCCGTCCACCTTCCGTCAGAACATCGCACCCACTGATTTCCAAAAAGGCAGTGCCTCTCTTGCCATCCAGCTTCAGGAATAAGATTTTCAGAGAAGCAGTGAAATCCTGTCAAATACTTGGAAATCTTTGGGGTCACCTCAAAGCTTCCGATTAGCGCCCACCTAATCCCCGAATGAAACCAGGCTGAGTATAATGAGCGTTTGGAGTCAAGTGGTCGTCCTTGCACAATAAGTTTGTAGGTGGTTTCCGGTTTCCATTGAAAATTCAGACAACATTCTGTTCCACCTTGATTTTCCAATTTCAAGACCTCAGCTCCTTCACCAAGTCTAATGGGTGTCACCCTAAAATCATTCGAAGCAGCTTGGCAGGAATTATCCGGCTGGATTTCGGACCAAACCGAAAACACGACCTTTCGCTCATTTTCAGAGGTCACTTGCAGCCCACAAGAACCACCTGTAAAAATATATTAATTAAAACTCTGAAAGCTCGGATTTAAATAAAAGAAATATTATTACGCCACCTGTAAAACCTATTGCGCCATAGGTAGCCCCCACAACGTCTTGACCTTCTGGAACAAAGACCTCATTGTAAAAATAATCAATATCCGTTCCAGGCGGCTGCGGAAACCGAAGTTGAACCGCTGGACCACGCCTTCCGCAATAAAAATCTTGTAAATCCTCCACAAACCGGAGATGCGACGCCTGAAGCTCCAAACTCTCAGAAGTGATGACGAGATCAGCGACCTCAGCAAAACAAGGTCCTGTTCTGACCACACCTTCTAAATCAAGCCTGACGTAGCCTTCGTCAGGAATCGTGTAGTTTCCGCAGCTCACAAGATGAAGGGTATCGCCTTGGATGTCAATTTCACTCCAGCAATAAGCTGGCACTCTTTGTTTGTAACAGTTATTCTGAGAGAAAGCGAAGCGTATCCGGCTGGAGCCGACAGGAACCCGAAGTCTGAGTTGAGCAGAAATTTTTCCACAAACTTTGGCGTAAAAGTAGAGGGACACGGTGGTGTTTTCAGAATTCCAGTTAAGAAGACCGGTTGAGGTGATGACTGCGGTGGAAGCTGGAGTGGAATTTCGGACGAAGCCATTTCCTCCAAAAGGGATCACCCAAGTTAGCTCTTCTGACATTTTTGTTGAAAAATGTTTATAATTGAAGGTCTCGTTTACAAATAATAACTACGAAATAAAAGCCATCTTTTGGTAGAATTGAGCAGGAATCAGAGATTTATCATGTGCTCCGGATTTTTATAACATAAAGTGCGATAATCAGTACAATAATAATGTGAAGTGATTATAGACAATGCGAGAGATAACTCTGCAGGAAAACATTACCTAAAAAGATTAAATAATCAGTGTTGCATTATGAGTTATGTTGGTGATACACCACAACCACTTTGTGACCTCGAAAACTATGTCTGCATCATACACACTTGTATCATATAACAGAATATTAAGCCGATATTAAATTGGTTAGTGAGGAATAATTGACATAAGTTACTTATTCAATGGTACACTCCAAAGTTCAGACTTTGAACTTCTGACTGTAGCAAGAAAACATTGTTCCGTTATTTATTCGCAAAAACTGACATTCCAACTGACAACGGTTACTTTTAAGGTGTTCTAATACTTACAATGTACGTATGTGTGCGTATACTTAGGTATGTAAAAGTAAGAACAAATTATGACAATTTTTGCAAAAAATCCTTCTCTATGTGAAACACTGTACGCTTTCCTAAAAAAAAACAATTTAATAAAGCAACTTATCTTCTATCGAGACTACCACTGTGACTCACCAAACCTATTTTTGCATATTCCTACTTCACATCATCAACAAATTGATGGCAAGCGTTACCGAAAAATTCATCACGTTGATGGGCGTCATCCTATCAACGAAGTTGGCAAACCCCAACCCCACTTTTAGGGTCGGCCACGAGGCGACAACTCGCCTGGCGTGGGCATTCCAGTGTAAAAGTTGTGACTCCTTCGCGATCAACTTTGTCTCCACTGAAGTTTCGTAAACGATTGCATGACACCCGTACAAAATCAAAATGACACAGCATGAAGTGACCATTGCCAAAGCAAAAAACATCATCTCCGTGACCTCCATTTCGGAAAATGTTCCAACCAAAAGGAACAACGAGATTGAGACCACCATTGTCGCCAGAAAGAGGATTAGGGTCATACTGAGGTCTTGGTGTATCAAGTTGTGAAGCCGTACCAATAACTGAACCTCTCGATAAATTTGGAGGGCCTTCTTAATGTTTGGGGGGTTGTGGATGAGGCCACGAATGCAATTTTGACAACAGAGGAGAAACGTGTGGTAACAATAGCTTGCCAAAGCAGATGCCTCAAAAAGATGGAAACTCATCCAGGCGAAGAGGAAGGCCATCCAAAACATGGTGATTCCAGTCAAAGCCATTTTGACAAGAAGGAAAAAAGGTCCTGGCGAAATCCAAGCTCCCGGGCATTCGGAATACAGTAAATACCCGAAGGAGCCTGGAAAGCAGGGTTGGAGCCAAATAAGTCCTCCGAGAGCTGTTGAAGAATTTATTGTGGACAAGGCGATGACATAGGCGATCACCTTGGTTTGCAGATGCCACGGACTGGGACTGTGGTATTCTGGAAATCAATGAGCCATTTTGTCAAAGTGAAAGTTAAATTTTAATTATTTTCAAAATATAGAACTTTCACTTTTACCTGTCCCATTTAAGTTCTCAAGTTTCAAAATGTTGTTCACCAAATTCGCCTGCTCTTGTCTTCTCCGAAAAGTCAGCCACGATTCAATCCAACCGCAGAAGTAAAGCCAGACAAAGAATACGCTTTGGGACACAATGGCTTTTCCGAATTGATCCCGGAAGAGAACCGTCTGAATCCCGATGACGAGAAGGTATGCCAATCCGAGTTGCAATTGAATTTTGTAAATCAGGGCAACAAACTTGCTGGGATTTGGAGAGAAAGCTTTGGTCTCTTTGTCAAAAATGAAGATTTTTGTGCAGAAAACAGAAATGATGGTGAAATGCCAAAGAATTGGCTTCATAAAGCCTTCTTTCTCCAGCATTACTTCTGTGTATCAAAAAGCTTGTTTTTGACTATTAGTCTCACAGGATGTAAAATTTAATCGCTATATTTTTACATGCACCCCTTAAAAACGCCACAGTTTTCTTCACCCAAGGGCATTCTGTACCACTCTGAAAGTTCCCTTCAAAATATCAAACTTCTATCATCTTCATTAAAGTGAAAATAAATAGAAACCGGCGGCACGTGTTTTGATTAACCACAAATATTATTCATTCGGACAGATGTTGACAGGCGAGAGAATCGGAGGAGTTGCAAGTAAATGTCTATCACATCCGATTTGCTGCAAGTTGTCAATGATGACTCGTCATAGATATCAAATACAACAGAACTGCAGGTAAAACAGGTTTTCAAAATAATATAACAATATAACTTTCTCCATATTGTTTCTTTCTTGTTTTAATGCGTACTATTTAGGAAAGGCATAACTCCTTTAATTAACTAATCATGTTCGTCCTTCTCCTCTCATCCTTATGCGTATTTCTGTGTGAAAGATTTGTCTGATTTTGCTTTCTCTATTTATTTGCTTTTTCATTTTGAAACATGATTGTTTTAACCTTAGTTAATTTTATGTGATGGCCCCGTTGTGTGTACAACCATTCTCCTACACTTACAGTTTTCAAACACCTGCAGAACAACGTTACGCCATATTGATTTCCATGTGTCTCAACAATTTTCAATGTCGCATTTTCAGTTTTGGCTTTCTTCGGTTCTCTCTACATACTCGTATATTGTCTTGAATTCTTTCTTACTGTCGCATTTACTGAAAGATAGTTCCCTCCTTGCAAATTTTGAACGTCGAAAAAAATTTCCCGGAACTTTTTTCATTCATATGCAAATGAACTCATTTGTTATGCAGATGAGCTTTTTTGTTATGTAAATGAGC
>JAHZMW010004199.1:0-10085 GCA_027743745.1 Alloscopus bannaensis | reverse complement strand
AATGTGCTTGGTTACCATGGGGCAACGCTGAACTCATGAGTAAACCAATACACAGAAATACCCTACGAAAATCTTAGCACATCACGAACGGAACAGTGAGATGCTTCTTGCTTTATACTATTAAAGATGTGCATGGAGTAAAGTAACAGAGATTAGACTCCGAATTTAAGTAGCTTCGTTACATCCTTCACCTCGGTTACATCATAACGTCTTTGATCACAGCAGAAACGGTGTGGGAGATATTACTTCTGCATCGTACACATCACTGTCTCATGCAACCAATTTGTCACGGGATTCTCTTGTTTTGCATACCAGAGTCGCCAGTATATCTTCTGCAGAGGCAAATGGCGGAAGATGCTCGAAATGCCCTGCGTTGGCTCAACTCAAATCGAGTACGTTTACCTTGGATAACAATGACTCAAAAGGACTCCACGGATGAAGTAGAATCAGACATTAACAAGACCCTGCAACAGGTTACACAATGATATACCAAAGAGTTTTCGAAATAATATACGAATACTTAGATGGATTGAGAAAAATATCATTCGAGAGAATGACTCGTGGAATGAATGCAACCAATTTGCTTTCTGCAACTTAATTACATTTGTGGAAAAATAGATAATGGAGGCTCGTCTTAAGATAGTGGATTCAATACCGTGGAAAACTTGCCTCACGTCTGGAGAAATTCTAAAGCCAACCTTCACAGCTTTCCTTGTGATGCTTATGTACCCACTTAGTGGCTCTTCTGTTCTCACGTTTTACACCCTCGAGATTTTCCAGGCTTCTGGAAATCTTCTCATGGATCCGAAAATAGCGATTGTGATTGTGTCCGCTTTGCAATCACTGGCTGGCCTTCCGGCCTACTTCGTTGTGGACAAGTATGGTCGGAAGATTTTCTATTTGTCGTTTTATGTCGTTATGGCCATTTCGACGTTGGTATTAGCGGCATTCTTTTGTCTGAAGGACACGCAGCCAGAAATACTGGCGAAAAATGTTTGGTTGGAGATTGTTCCATTGATAAGCGTGACAGCGTTTTTCATGGCGTTTTGTTGGGGATTGGGCAACATCTCTTTTATCACTGTGTCAGAGGTATTGCCGTCTCAGGTTGTAGGTGAGTGAGTTTTACTAAAAATTTACTGATTTATTGTAGTTTAATCTAAATTGACGGCGATGATTGTTCTCAAAATTGTTTCAGGAGTTGGATCTGCCGTTTGCAGTATTATTTTCTGGGGAGGAATGTTTGTCACCACACAACTGTTTCAAATGTACATTGAAATCATTCCTATCCAAGTGTGGTTCATAGGATTTGCCGGAGTCTCCATTGTCGGAGGATTGTTCACCATTTTTTGTCTCCCCGAAACGAAGGGGTTAACACTGGAAGAAATCCAAGCTTTTTATTCCAGTTCTCGTGGAACGACAAAGGGAGCTGGAAATGCTGCTGAAATCTAAATGTTTTGCGAAAATTAAAACTTTAGCTGTACATGTTGGTGTTTGTGGAAATCCAAAAATCTTGACTCGAATAATGTTAAATCTGAAGAAATTTTATATCATTTTTGGAACTTTTAAACATGTGCATCCGCATTTATAATGTACAATGCTGTACTTCCATCAGCAGTCTATGCTTGCGTCGCATTGCATACTACAAATTCACTCGAAGTTGTCTCATTTTGTCAAGCAAGGTGCTATTTCCAAAACGTATTTCATCATTATTCTCGCTACCATCATCTCGAAATTGAAGCAAAACAATTAAATAGGTTGTAATCAATCCAGTTACCTACGAAAAATACACAAGTATGTAAAAATGACTTCAGACATCTTAGGCAATTATTTCAAACAATTATAAATGTTGAGAAAATACCGATGTTAGCATTCGACGATTTAGGGTAAAGAAGTATCCAGGCGAAATGTTGATGGGATGCGCTTGAATCCGATTGTGAAGCATCATAATCTTATCCACATAATTAGGACAACTCATTTTATATTGCTTATTGATTGTTTTGCGTATAAACCTTCAAAATATTTAGCTTACACGAGGTGCATATAAGGAGTGACATGGAAGGGCCTGGACCACAGAAGAAATCATGTTGCAATACGTGTCAAGATCTCGCTTCACCTTAAATGCATGCAATAGTTGCTAACGATTATGTCGGTGAAGGTTGATGTGCGTGGTGTATACTGTAAACATCGAATATCTTACCTCTTGACTAAAAGTGGAACCTGCATTGCACAACACAGATATGGTGAGAGGAAATATTATGCTCGTTAACAGTGCTCCAGTGGCAGCCTCAAAGAACCCTACTTTGATCGAAGTGAGAGTCATATAGCCATGCTGGATGAGTGCGACGAGTGTGGATAGCAACCAGATCAAAATTGGGATTTGGAACAGGTAATTAAACCGATGGACCAACATTTCCAACTTGTCCACCGTGCCAAACAGAGCTTCCACCTCTACCCCTGTTGGGCTTCGACTTTTATTAGATTGAGCCAAGAGAGCTTCGGAATAACGACTGGACACATGGAAACAGATTCCCAGCCATTTGATGTACATCACAAACCAGAGCGAGTGGACAGCATGTAAATTGGTTGCAAAGGCTCCAAGAAAGATAACCAAGAGATTGACGTCCAAATCCCAGGCAGTTCCTCGATTTTTGTAGGAGTAATAGGAGATCATCACTGCTGGAACGAAGGAGACGGCAAACTGAACAAATAATGCGAAGGCACCCGCCTTAATCAACCGGCGCAATGAATTTCCGGTGTCGCTAATCCTCCGAAGGGCATCGAGTCGAAGGGCAGGATCTGCAATTTTGGTGTCAAGAAGCAAGGCACAGGTGGTTCTATTCAGGTCCTCATGATAGCTGACGAACCGTTTTCGGTGGGAAACGAGGTTCACGAAGCGAAGAGCAAATTGACAAGCACCAAGGACACCCACGACGATGGCGTTCGTGAAGCGATCGGTTGTCGTGAACTCGCCGCGGTAGAGGCCATTGTCCGAGTCATTGCTGGAAGGGGTTACGTACACCAAAAAAGCTTGGACTTGGAAAACAGAGTGAAGTACGAGAAGGAGGGTTGCAACACTACAAAATGGTGACTGCAGTTGGTTGCGGGAGTCAATCCCGAAAATTCCGTTTCCGGTGAGGGTATTCACGGCACAAGGTGCAGAGCACATGGTTCGAAGTGCTGCTCTGATTTCGAGGTCATTCTCGACCGTAGTCATCTCCAGTGGGAATGGGTTCCAAGGGGCACAATGGACGCCGGTTTTTACAGGGCTCATAATTAATGCTGCTCGGAGATGCCAATCTTCTCAAGATATAAACGAGAGCTAGACAATTAATTTTGCCCAAAGCGTAGAATTACTCAAGGATTGTATTCATTAGTAATTGACAACGATTTTATATTTTCTCCGTATAAAATGCTTTCATAATTTGGATTACGGTAATCGTTGTTGACTAATGTCAATTTATCGAAAATCTTTTAATACAAAACCAATTATATTTTAACAATGTTTGGCTTGGAGATAAACTAATAATAAATTTAGTTTTCACGACTTTAGTTTTCACTCCCCATTTGAGAGATGTTGACTGTTTATGGAAACGCATTACGCAATTTTAATCCATTAAAGGCAAACTTAAATTAGTGATTAGAGTAAGAGATTAAGCAACAATGTACATATTTCATCTGTGATGCTTACTGTTTCTGTTTATTGTATTGTTCTGCATTGTTGTTTTCTGAAATAAATCGTGTGTTTTTATGGATATGTGTGACTATTGGTTTTTTCGTGAATTGTTATTGACCCTCGGTGGTCGATGAAGCAACTTTTGTTTCCTTGTATTAACCTTTACAGATATAACTCATCTGCTCAAATCGAATTTCTAAATTTTTTGAGGTTGTCCATCACAGTCATATTTCCCGAGCGAAGATCCTCGTGTCCAGCATCACGAAACTGAAGGAGTACGACCAAGTAAGTCGTTATCAATCCGGTCAACTAGAACGAAAATACAAATAAAAGTGCATTTTACAGTAATCACATGTTGAATACAGAATTATTGCAACAGAGATCCTACAAAAATTATTTAAGTGTTTCCGCATTTAATTACCGATGTGATCGTAGTTCGACTAAGGGTGAAAAAATATCCCGGAGAAATTGTAACAGGATGTGCTTCCAATCGATTATGAAGAATTATGAGCTATATGGTTCAATAAAAGTATTACTAATTAAATGTTTCACTTGTTAATGTATAATAAAATTAGCAACTTGTGGCACGTACTCTGGGATGGACAGAGTTGTCCTCAGAATTTTTCAATATTGAGATGATATTCTTGCTGAAGTCATCCATGCTCAGTTTAACCTGAAATATGAAGTTTTATCATTTTTTTTGTAAAGTCTCAAAATAACAAAAAATATTTAAGATGACCGATGACCTGTTGACTAAATTCGGCTCCAGCACTACACAGCATGAATATATGTAGCGCAGGCATCACAAGACTCAACATTGATGCCACCGAAGCCTCAAAAAACCCCACTTTGACAAAAGTAAGAAAAACGTACAAGCCTTGAGTAAGACTCGCGAGGGCCGCAAACAGCCAAATGATGATGGGGATCTGATACAGGTAATTGAACTCAAGGATCAGTGCTTCCAAATCCTCCACAAAGCTCAGCAACGTCGCCACCTCACTTTCCGATTGGAATTTATTGTCACCTTCCTCAGCATTTGGGACACCACTTTTAGCCACGACTTTGGAGTTGTGACTACAAGTTCGAAAGCAGAGCCCTAGCCAACGGATGTACAACACGAACCACAACGAGTGGAGACTGTTCAAGCTGTAAGAAGCAGATCCAAAAGCCAGCGTCCCCAATTGCAGAACGAGTGACCAGGCGTCCTTACCTTGATCAGAGTAAATGGAGAAAATTGCCCCAGGAGCTAAAGCCGCTGTCAAATGACAAGTCACGAAAACGCCAACGAGCTTCGTAAACTTCCGAATAAATTTCTCGACTTCCACAATCCATTCGATGACCTCATCCGCATCTCCTTTGGCTTCTAACATTGTTGCGTTGAGTTTTGCATGAAATGCTTCACAACGCTTCCGGTGGGACAGGACGTAGACCACCCGAAGGGTTAATTGCGTCACAACCATTGTGGATAAGGTCATAATATTCGCGACGTAGTCGACGGTTGTGAACTCGCCTCGGTTGAGTCCCTCTTGCCTCCTTTCGGGAAGCAAGAAAAAGCCCAAAATAAAGAGCTGGCAGACCGACTGGAGGGCCACGGATAGGGATGGCAAACTTGCCAAACGGGAGTGGAGTTGATTTCTGGAGTCCAGGCGGAAGTTGGAGAGACCTGTGAATTGGTTGATTGTCACAGGAATGGCACACATTGCTCTCAGCGCTGATTGAACTTTGAGCTGTTCCATTTTCTTGGAACTTTCCTCGGCATAGGCGTTCCAGGCGAGGAGCTTGCTTGTTTTAGGTTGTGGAAGAGGTTCTTTCATTTTTAGGAAAATTGATGAGAATTAGATTCAACAAATTGAGTCACAAAAGTACTGATGTACTAATGAATATGTGAACCAATGAAAGGATTCAGTCTGATGAAATGGAAGAGCGATCATCGCAACGAGTCTAGAACTTCTTATTTGTTTGCTGTGTCTTTATCAAATTAAATCAACCAATTGATAATGTCTTTAATGTATGTCTGCTTTGTTTGGAAAGGTTTCTTTATTGTTTAGTATTCAATTAGCCACACCTCATTTATTTACACTTGTCATTTGTATAAATACGTACATTTACGGGTTGTTTTTGCTATTAACATTGAAGTGGTAGAAAAATGTGGGTGTGCAGTTTTGAAATGTGGAATGAATAACTATATTTGGATTGATGTCTCAGCTTTCACTCAAGATATTAAATAACGCAATTTAATAAGATATCTGTGAATTTTGTCGGTATTTTCGGAAATTGTCAAACACAGTCCCATTTCCGGTTCGAAGCTCCTCCGTCCCAGTGTCCCGGAATTGAAGGAGGACAATCAAGTACGTTGCAATCAACCCGGTCATCTTTCCAAACGAAAGCCACAACGACTTTAGTTTCATGTTGCTGTTTTCTATGCTAATGAGATCAAATGTCAATCAATTTCGTACATACCGAAGTCAGCATGGAACGATTGAGAGTGAAGAAATATCCTGGAGAGATTGTGATTGGGTTAGCCAGCAATCGATTGTGCATTATCCGTATCTTAAAATTAATAAAATTCCTGTGCATTTTCATTGTTCCATCTTTGTTAATAATAGTATTTTAACCTTAGTCTAAAAACTCACACGAGAAAGTACGGCGTTGTTTGCAGAAGCCTCCGCAAGAAAGGAAATGTTGTTGCAGACTAGATCCACATTACGTTTCACCTGAAGTCCATGTTATATTGTTGACTAAACTCGTTTAGTTAAAACTGTTAAAGTTTGATAAGGTAAATTATGATAAACCTCATGAGAGAATGCACCGCCAGCATGACACAATAAAAAGACGACTACAGGATACAAGAAGGCGCTAAGAACGGCTCCAACAGCACCTTCATAGACCGTCAGTCGAATAAACGTAAGAAAAATGTAGAGATGCTGGATAACCACGACAAGGACGGACAAAAGCCAAAGAAGCATTGGAAGCTGGAACATCCAATTGAACTTGTGAACCAAATGCTCCAGTTCCTCCATGAAATTCATGAGGGTCACGATTTCCACCTCGACCTTCTCAGGAATCTGGACCAAGGAACAAGATTGTCGACCCAGTGTGTTTGAATTGTGTCCCAAAACTTGAAAGCAAATCTGTAACCACTTGATGTACATCACAAAAAAGAGGAAGTGGAAGGCATAAAATGCGAAGGACAAAGAACCCATTAAAACGACGACCGAGATGCCCAGAATGTTCCACCAACCTTCGGAATCACCCTGGACATAAATTAGAAAGGCCATAGCTGGCGCAAACGAGGTGGCAACGTGGATAACCACAACGAGCACTCCAACCTTTATAAAGATTCGAAAATACTTTCCTGCATCAGCAATCCACTTTTCAACGGGTTCTGGTAAGCTCCGTCCGTGTCCTGAGGTGGTCATCGAAATGAGGGAGCAGGAGATAGTATTGAGCCGCTCGTGGTAAGTCTGAAATCGTTTCCGATGGACTGTGTAAATGACCCGGATTGCCACCTGAGAGGTGACCATCGTGGCAATGACCATGATGTTAGTGAGGCGATCCGCGACAGTGAACTCGCCTCTGTAGAAGCCCGACTCGTCGTTAGACGGAGGAGACATGTAGCTCACAAAAATGTACGACTGGGTTACAGAGTAGAGAACGAGAAGGAATGATCCAAAGCTGAGCAGTGAGGTTTGAAGAAGATTCCGTTGATCCAAGCTAAAGTTTGCGTAGCCCATTAACCTACTTAAGGTTACTGGAACGGAGCACATGGCTTTCAGGGTGGATCTGATTTTCATTTCCGCTATTTGAGGAGAGATTTCGAAAGTTGGAAAGGGATTCCAAGCGGATATGCTTTCAGCGTTATTGGTGAGTCTGATGGTCTTCATCTTGCTACGGATGATATATGCAATGTAATGTAGTCATCGTACAATCATGCTTCTACTCCAGAGAAAGGAAGATTTTGTAGATAGTAATCCTAACGGTAGTCGGAGTAAAACGCATTTAGAGAAATAATTATAGTAATGTAATTGTAAGGTGTGAGTGCACAAAAGTAGGCGTACCCTTTGAGGCAGTCACAAATAGATAGCAAAAAACCTATGCTAATTATCACACCACACCTCACGAAGGTTGACGTGGTACTTCACTGCTAATACGATTTAAACGGATGAAGAAAGACGGACTGAAAGTTGGTAAAGACGACCACTACCACTTTCTTTAATGAAATAAAAAACAAATACAAAAAGTGATACAGAAAGTTGTTGGTCTCAATATTTACGGTTCATAATTAAGAAACACGAGAAGCAGTCAAATAAGGTGCAATATCCCCCACATACAAATTTACATTGTATCTTCAAAAACACCATCCGTCATTTTGAAAACGAGTTAAGGATTCAATGTCCATTTTTTCCATTAACATGTCTGATTTATTATTATAGTTCACAAAACTACGAAGGCTACATGCAACCCCTGTATTTTATAATCCTGACTCTGGGGACACTATCACCGCCATCTCCTTATCGGTCCCGTCTTCAGTTTCGAAACCTACAAACTATAAAAATAGTCAACAAAGTGAGCTGATAATTTGATTTTAGCCAAACGAATATAAAATTGTATATTGGTAATAAGAACAATTCACATAAAGTTTGTTTTGTCTAGCTTACCGAAGTAAGAACCCTTTTGTTGACATAAAAGAAATTCCCTGGTGCAATTAACCCGGACGATTTACACTCCCATTTTATATACAACATCAAGACCTGCGAGAATACAGCAAAGTTATAACACACCAAAACGAAAGTTAAAAATGAAATAATTTTGAAAAATAATGTGACCTTGGCCAGATACTGAACGTCAGGAACCTTGGGATCTCCAGCAGCCACAGCATTTTTACAAATATGCTCCACCGACGCCTTAGCCTGCTCGTGTACCTCACTTCCTGTCATGCAGAGGAAGTACAATGCCAAGCAATTTGCGACCAACAAAGGGGCAATGGAAACGCACAAGAGAACCTGGAAGAGGCTCTCCCGCACCCAAACGTAAACGGAAAAACTTTGCTGCACGATCAAAATCAGGGTAGTGTCAAGCCAGATGAGAAGTTGGGTTTGAAACACTTTGTTGAAGTCATCAATCAACTTTTGAATCAGCTCAACATTTTCAATCAACTTGGAGAATTCAGCAGGACATTTCTTCTTTTCGAATGCTTCCGTTGATCGATCCTCAAGGACCTTGTAAGCCCCTTGGAAAAGTTTCACGTACTGCAGGGCCCAAGTAGGTGTCAGCGAGTATAGAATGAGGGAGGTGGAAAACAAGGAAATGGCTACCGTAAGAAAAACTATGCCGATAAGGGGCAAGTCGATTAGGTATTTCACGCTGAAGTATGATACACCGAGGCCCGTGCTTATTAAATTGATGGAGGCCAGGACTGCCACAAAAATGGCGAGTTTCTTCCCAACATGAAGCTCTTTTCCAATAAAATACCTCCGTCGAATTTCTTCAGCACTGTGGAGTTCAGAGTCCAAGATTTGAAGGAGTAGCGACTGGACCAAGTGATGAAATTGTTTGAAGCGGGAGAAGTCTTTGAGAAACGAAATTCGTAGAATAAACTGACCGAAAAATGTTGCAAGCACAAGCAACCCGTTTGCATACATTTCGGTGGCACTAAAGCCGACAAAGTCGGAGGTAAAAGTTTGCTGATAACATAGTGACACGATGGTGTAAGATAGGTGAGTTAAGAGAAGGATGACACTGAATAGCAACCAAAGGGGAGAAATGTAAATTTGTCCAGTTTTTTTATTTGTGGAATACGGAATAGAGCCCGATAACCGGAGGAATAAGGTGGGCAGATGGAATGCGTGGTTAAAGATTTTCAGCAACGCGGATGCAGCCTCCATGTTGAAGTGAGAATAAAATTGGAAAAATAAAATTATAGTATTCCTTTGTTGCTCGTGTGCAAAGCTAATTGAAATGGAGAATGAAACATGGCGATTCGACTTCAGTTGCGGAAAAAGGTTTTTGTATCAATTAGTGTAATGACGGAGGAAGACATCGATGCAAAAAGGGGTTCCAATAAACAAACTAGTTTGTGACGTTTGTTTTCTTTCAGCAAACAAATCGTGATTTCTTGTTGTCGCTGCTAATTTTCTATAATCGCTCAGTGGAGTTATCCAAAGGCTGAGTGACACAATGTTCACTCATTTTACGTGAATCACTTTCGTGAAACTGGAGCAGAACAAGGATATACGTGACTATCAATCCAATTACCTGAAAGCAAGAATCGAACAGATACTTCTCCTTCAATATTGGCTCGTAGAGCATTATCATATGTAATGTACACAAAAAAAAACATTCATTCCGCGCGCCGACTAGTGTGTACAATAAGAACTACTAGGAGATGATGGGCTGTAAGGATGGTTCACAC
>JAHZMW010004198.1:0-23588 GCA_027743745.1 Alloscopus bannaensis | reverse complement strand
TCTCTCTCTCTCTCTCTCTCTCTCTCTCTCTCTCTCTCTCTCTCTCTCTCTCTCTCTCTCTCTCTCTCTCAAGCTGGTCGAATTAATCTGTCGAAGACGCAAAGCGCACTCATTCTTTTCCCACTTCTTCTACGTATATTTGTATCGCACGGCTAATTTATTTCAAGTGTAAATAAACACAGAGTGTGGGGGCTATAACTGACTTGTTTGAACTGCACCAAACTGCACTCATGTGCGTCATACTACTGTAAAAATAATACAAAACTCTTCTCTCTCTCACTTTTGTAGATAACTCTTTTTTACGTGTTTATACAGCCGAAAATCACAGAATAGTTTTTTTTTGTATTTTTAGGTGAAGCAAACGTTTCACCTTCTCGCTGCTTCTTCTCTTCTCGTCTACACCAGAAACTTTTCTTTGAAACTTTAACAATTCAAGTTAAGGGACTAGGAAATTGGTTCTAATGATATAGGTGTGTGGGGGAATAGGATAGCGATCAGGAAAGTTGTTCAACTTTCAAGTGTTGTAGTGTTTCAGTTTCAGCATCAGCATCATCGAGTTCAACATGGCCCACGGAAATTAGATACAATGAGGATGAGGCACAATGCATACATTATGATGCGTAGTTGAAACAAATCTTTCTCATTCTGAAGTAGTAGTTTTTTGTGTTCCAGAGAGTGAGAGGAAGAAAATTAAGTTTTTTCAATGCTCTCTGCTGTTGTTGTTTCGTCAAGTTTGCACTTGAATTCCTGACAATGAAGTTGTGTGTGAGAGTATGCACAACATACAGTATTTCTTATGTGTGACTTTTGAGAGTTAAAAAGGCCTGAACGACCGTGAACCTCAGAAAGCGATGTGTGCAGTGGTGAGAGTGTGTTTTGGCCTGCATAACTAGTCAGCATCAATTATAGAGCACAGAAAACAAAACAAAACGCCACACAACCACACACTCGCTCAGAGAACATGGACGCGAGTGAACGTGGTTATCTCATCAGGCATCATCATTATCATGAGCGCCGTGCACCAGCCAAATAAAACTCGTGCATCCACCCTAGAATACGCGCTTTTTCAGCTTTATTTCTGGTCACTCAACTGATTGCAACAACCTCTCTCTTCTCAAAAGCGTGAATTGTGTGGCTGGCAATCATAATGAAAATACAGAGGGTAAAGCTCCTCTCCTACTCTTTAATACGCAACCTGCAAAAGTGCAATTTACCTGACAACCTGCGTATTTTTGGGAAAATATTTTTACACGCGTGATGGTTGCATTGGCTCATTGTTGAGAGTTGCAATGCTTGGGTTGCGCACACCTCTCGAAATCCTGACACTAGACTTAATTTCGTGTTTTATGGCAGAGCTGAGCAACGAGAGACGACAGCAGCGCACGTGAACTTGCAAGTACATATAACGACACAGAATGCATTGCATCCAATTACTCGTGTAAAATACGACGCTCTGTGTGAGAACCATGAGCACTCGCTTTGTGGCGCTTGGAGGAACGACGCAGTATAATAAAGCGTGCTTCATATCCACTCTAAAATATTCTCTGATTATGAGGCTGTTGACATTGTGTGGAATAACAACAAACTTTGTACATTTACCATCGTTCATGCTGACGAGGAGAATCATATTATTATTTGGGAGTTTGTTTACAAAAAAACGTAATCAGTAACTTTGCGGTGTGCTGCTAATGTACTCATACTTTTTAAGCTTGTCTTCCAACGTAAATCTGCGACTGGTATGGTGGTGGCACTAAATACTGTTAAATATGACCGTGAACGTTATTACTTCACGTGCTTCACATTTCACCACATCTACTTCACGTAACGTAATGTGTAAGGTGCTTTTTTGCTCCGTTGCCTCTCGCACGAACATGCTATATTTAGTCGTTTCCAGTGGAAAATATCTCAACATGATTTTCTCCTCATAATTGCCAACGTGTTTACTTGCTTCCCTCTTAAATTCGTGGAGAGCGACGTCAATGCGAACACGCTTCAAAAATATAAACTCAGCATCAGGAAAAGGGGACGTATAAAGGGATCCATTCTCGTTGCGAATGAGAAATCCTCGCAACTCCTGTCATCATCATGCATCGCTAATATCATTGTCGACCATGTATGAGCTGAATTCACTTGCATAAAATCATCGTAACACATCGCTACTATTTTTTCCCAAGAGGGCTTTCTCTGGTTCAACGTTCGGGATTTTGTATATGTAGGAGATTCTTGAGGAGATCGGTGTTCGTGTTCAAGAGCCTTCTGCTCAAAATCATAATGACACTTTAGTGCAATCGCCTAGTTTGAAATCCCGGGCACTCCACTCGCTCCTCTTTTTGAGATGAAGAATCCGGAGTGAGAGAGAGATGTTCTTGAAACTCGTTGGGTAATCGAGTGAAGGAGACTCCAGAATAAATTACGTTCGCTCCTATCCTTCCAGAGACCCAGTGAGCAAGGTGTACGCTTTTAGTCAAGCGCGCTTTCAAAAGGTGTGCACACAGCAAATATACCCAGTAGTTTTCTGCTCTGTTGTCATCGCGAGTTTTGATTAAACTTGCTTCAAAATCATTTTGAAACATGAATGATGATACGTATTGAATTTCGCCGGTTTACATTTCCTCCTCCAAGGTATTTTTTCCCAGTGACGCGATACAACAATGTAAACCAATTCAGGCAAATTTAATACAACAGATATGAACGCTTTGGTGGTTCCATTAGCGAAACGATATTGATTTTCCACAGGAATTCTCTCCAAAACAGATGAAAATTGTTTAGAAAAATCATAAGAACGTATTTCACAAGCCTCCTTGTCAAGTTGGTTTTGGCAAGGAATTGTAGAAAAGCTGTACAACAAATAAAACTGCCGTTACACAAATTTCACGTAATGTCAGACTGATTACTTACACATAACACAAAGGCCCTTTGATTGCTGACATTGCCTTTTGCTCCATCATATTTGAGGTATTTTTTTCTCTGGCAAAGTGAAGGAGAACCACGGGAAAAATCTTTTTCCAAGAAAAACTTTCCAGACTGACACACAAGGAAAATGGGGTAGCTTGCAAATTAAGTTTGTTGAGTCAATAAGCTATTATTTCCAAGATGATGTCTCATCACAATTTCGCATAATATAGGCAGTCATTCTTTTGAAAAAGCTGCTAGCTGCTGCTCGAGCGCTTTCATGACCACCATTAGTCATCAGTTGTATCTGTAATATTCAAGAAGTTTTGTACAATTGATGAGATGACTCGATTGGATTTGTTGGATATTGAACATTCTTGTGATGACAGACATGAGAGACATGTCCGCATGCACATTTACATCACAATATTTCTCTTTGTCAAAGCATGTCTGACTCATTACAGTTCAGTTCTCAAATCACACAAGAAATAAGCGTAAAAGAAGGTTAGGAATATTTCTAATACTATATTTCTTTAAAATCTTTATATTCTTTCAACAAACTGATACTCAGAGACAATAGTTGCTAAGTCAGCGACAGTGTGGGTGTTTCTTTTGCTGACAGCGTATAACCATTGTCGACAGAAAAATAAGACGAAGTTGAGTCGATAACTGTGTTTTTTGGATTGCAAAAGATGGACATGACTGCGCATATAATGAAAACAAGGAAGTTTCGTGCAATTTCTCCCTCCAAAGATCGTCACAGATCTATCCTTTTCATGAAAAATGGAATTATGTGATCATCCTCTTGCATAATCCAACTCAAATAGAATAGTGCTATATACTATATAGGATTAAGGACTTTGATAATTTCTCTCCCCATTTCACGCATAGTACATCGTATCCAGTAGGTATCCACCTGCTTTCTCATTCGAATACAGGGGAGACGTCGTGCGGCGAAGTCTTTGTGAATGATCTTCAGTCGTGAATTCCAATACAATGTAAGGCTTACAGACTCTAAATAATGCGAATCTCTTTTCAGTGGTCCTTGTTTATGTTTCCAAGCGGAACAAGCGGAGGAGAAGCAATATGTGTTTCGGAGAAAAAGGCTTTCTCCACCTTTTTTATGCCCTTTCCATTTTCTCTTCCGTGTCTCTCTTGTTGCTTCTTTTTTGGGAAGCATTGTTGAGCCAGATGGTTGCTTGTCGTGGTCCGTCCGCAAAAGACGGTGCATAATACACATTTTGCTGTTTGGCGGATTTGAGTTTGTGTGTAGACCTAGTGGAAAAAGAGGATTATATGAAAACCAACTGGCAGGACATATGTCTAGTCAACTTTCAAACAAAGTGATCCAAACGTGCATGGAAGAGCTTTTGTCTACTTCCTGGTACAGAATTTTGTGTGTGCACAGTTGTGTTGCAAATACAACATCATGCGGAGGACATGTGCACTCCAGCTTTTCCTTAATGATATTACTCCCATGTAATCTTGTAGGTCCACCGAACTCTGAAGTTGAATCCGAGTTACAAAAGAGTCCGGATTTTGTTGCGAGACTAATCATAATGTATGTTTGCATATTTTGTGCGGTTATACTTCATACAACTTACGTCTCGCACAAAGGTCATCATCATCATCATTTTCCTCCAATTAATGTGGGTGGACGCAATTTACGACCATAGTGTAGGACGCAATTTCTCATAGTATCCTTCTGCTCTTGTGCGTACTTTGTATTATTTTTAAGCCATATATTCCAAAGAAAATTAGCCACCCTTGGCTTCGCTAATCCCGCTTTATGACATGGCCAGGTGTAAAATAACCGAAGAGACTATCTGCGATTAGCGTAACGTTGTAGAAATGATTATTTATCAGAGAGTTCAAAGGTGACTACGAATTCTCTCTCCGGAGGCGCAGTTTACTAGTGTAGTGCTTTCCAAAAGGGAAATTTACTTTGTGGTCGCTTCCTCGTGTAGCTATAAATTCAAAGATGAGTGTCTTCTACACAGTCGTAAAAGCATGCATTACTTTGTGCAGAAATTTATGAACTCATCGTACCCCGTTTCATTTTTGTGCTACCTTCGTTTTCTCTCTCTCCGATAATAATAGCGATTACGATATTATTACTACTTTAGACTCTCCTCGGTTGAACTCCTCGTTACCTCTGTTATAGCCCCAACAAAAAAACCGTAGTTTCCGTTAACTGCTTTGTCATCAATCGTTCGTCGTACTTCCCCAAGCGGGCATGACTCTCTCACTTCGTCCACATTGTGAACTCAGCAGAAAACAATGTTTTGTGTAAACAAACGCCAGTGCATGCAAAACGAGAAGCGACACAACAGTCATTGCACATAATCGACGCTTCAAACTCTCTTGTACAGGAGAATAACACATTCATAAAGTGTGAGCTACCATGCTCTGTGGCACGTATTATTCTCTGCCACACGCTTCATCACGTACATCAAGCATGCACAGTCAGAACTCCATGCAAATCTCATGACGACGTTGATCATGAAGGTTAATTTAGTAACCGAGGAAAAAACTGCGAAGTCCAAGAGTGATTGTGTATACAAGATAGAAAACGGTTTACTACGCCAAGGAAACTCCACAAACCCTCGTATTTTGCATGAGTACGCGAAAATGTTGCAAAATATAAATCACGCGATCCATGCCCATAATTTCTTGGCTCACTTCCTCAAACTCAAAAAGGAATTAAAAAAGAGGAAAAGGACGGACTTGCGAAGAAGAAACATGCAACTCTCAAGCAACTTATGTAATAATATTACGGGGGAAAAATTTGGGTGAAAAGGCAACTCGAAATTCAAGTAATATATGATGTTGTCCTCGTTTTTTCTGCTGAGGATGGGAAACGCGAAAGAAATCTACTTTTTTACTCTCTCTCTTTCTCTCTCTCTATTTACCTCTGCGTCAGCCAAACCACATTTGTACATCGAATCTATATTGCAATACATGTCTTGTATCCACGTTTTTTTTGGTCAGGAGATTACATACATTTTGCAGATGTGTGGTGTGTTTCTCTGTGTACACTTGCTATTTCGGCAATCCTCTCTCATTTCTGCTTTGGGAAAGCAGTAATATTAGAGATGAGTCAAGCTGTGTTTCGGCAAAGCAATGGACTCGACAAAAAACATACACAAGGTGTAATTCACATGCATCCAACATATACACAGCATAATAATATTTTGTGTGAGTCGAATGCCAATGCCCTGAGCCTAACTTACAACTGACAGGCAGTCCCAACCTTTTCTTGGTTCGCTCTTTTGTTCTTGTTTTCCTATTTACTTTTCCTGAGCTACCTCTCTCTCGTTCTTTTTTTCTGCTTAGAGCAGCCAAATGTGTGCTTGATGTTTGTATAAACTTTTTTTCACAGTTTGCACATTTCCCTATGAAATTTCATTGAAGGGGAAGAGAGGAGAAAAAGAAAAAAATGCATTTCCCCCTCTCTTTCTCTCTTTTCACTCTCTGGCATACTCTAGTGAAGTTGAACAATTTTGAAATGGATTTATATCCTTGTTTTCCATTTCCCTCTTCGTCTCTTTAGGCACACACAAATGATTACTCAGCAGAGAGAGGAGAGCCTCACTTCCATTTTGGCAAACTCCTCGATGTCTGTCACTTTCGGAGAGACCATTTTATTGCTATCCATCCTCTTTCCCTAATATTTCTAAGTACTAAATTAACTGACCGTACGAAATCACTTGTGGTGCTGTAGCCGACAAGCGAAAAAAGGCAGTAAAATGTGGCTATCGAACGGAATGGAAAAGAGAGTGCACACACACACACAATGCACAGGTACGAAAGCAATCTTGAAATGTAATCATTTCTATCGTCTCTCCATGAGCAAGTCAGGAAATTGGGTTCTTAGGCACAACGCTGGTGCGAGGCGATGTACACCGTTTTCCATGTATTTTGAGTTGCATTAAGTCATCTCGAGAGCTGTTCGTTACCATACGAGAGACTATGCAAATGGCGTCAACGTCGAAGTCTATTAAACGCTTGATGACTCTCTCTGTAAGTCGTCGAGCTAGTTTCGAATTATTTTTCATGGGCTTCTTCCCGTTTTTGCATTACAACAGAAAGAAAGACGCCACTCTTCTTTTGTTTTGAACTGGACAAAAAAACTACTGCGAGTTTTCCTCTCCAATTGTGTCCTCCTTCAATTCTTCGTCGTAAGTTTTGTGAAGTCAATGTACATCTTGAGAAGGAACAAAGACGACATCCCGGTCTTTTTTCTGAAAGAATCCTCTTGTGAGTTGTACACTCGCATAATAAGCGAGAGACCAGAAGAGCGATGCTTTCAAGTTTGTCTACACAATTGCCAACTAGACTGTGATGGAATGCTTACCTGTGTAATACCTGTCTTAAAAAATGGTGAACTAGAACGTTGACTGTATTCATTCTCATATCGCGTTTGCATAATCAGGACATTCACTGTATTTACGTCGTCCCCTCGTTTCGTCTCTTTATTTTTCGCCATAAAAATATTGACATTCATGTGCACTCCGTGTGCATAATGTGTGTATTACATATTTTGAAAAAAAAATACAAATTTAATACGATGAACTTTTCTGTAGCCTTGTAAATACACACACGGACTTCGTAAAGGCGTTGTACGCAAAACACTGTGATACTTGAAAATATATAATTCTTCTTTTTGTCCATATTGACAACTAAGCTCACACACTGTCGATACCCATCCTCGATGTATCATAACGAGTGGGATATACATACAAAAATATTGATCAAATATAAATGTGTGAAATACATGAGCGAATTACTACGGATTAGAAAAATACAAGCTTGAACAAAATATGCATTCTGGTTACTCCTCTCTGGCTCTCATCTCCGTTCAATCCTCATCGCGATATATTGTGCACGCATACATCCATTTTAGGGCTGAAATGAAACAAAGTTGAAAGACGTAAAAAATCTCGCTTGAAGCGATTGTGCATTCGCTTCGTCTCCACTACACATTATTGTACACTGCGCCAAACACGGAGCACATCACACATCAGCGATGTAATATAATGTGAGGAACGCATCTCTTCTGTCTTTCGTTATTGTTGTTACTGCACTTTACCACGTTTTTCTCTCTCTGCGTTGATCTGCCAATGTTTTGAATGTAGAGATATTTTTCTCTCTGTGTGTTACGTACATTTCAAGTTTTGCTCAATGCTCTCTTCGCTGCGCTGACGACTATAGGGAAACGTAAGTGTAATACACAATATTTTGAGATAGAAAAAAAATCTTGCATTCAATGCCCTGTGTAAATACGCTCACAGTTTACTACTGGTTTTTGCCTGCAGCACAATAAACTCTTGAGTGAAGAGAGATGTGATGTTTAATTGGGATTAGTTTATTGTGTGTATTACATATATGCAGAGTGAGTGTGTGATGTGCTCTAAACAGTTTTTTTTTGTAAACGAGGTAATCATATAACATGTAAAAGCATTAAGTTTCCTCAGTGTAACTTTGCATAGTCACAAGACACATTTAAACATTGTTGCGAACACACTGTGTACAATATTATGGTGTGTGGTTTTCTTTCTCATGAAAAAATGAGGATTCTTTTTTATTTCGCGAGCTAACGCGCACTGCTGAAGATGAAGAAGAAAAATATTGCATATTACGAGTAGAGAATGTGACGCCCTAAGAAAGCAATGTTCTTGCAGAGATACAAGTGTGTAGAGTGTGTGTGCGCTCGCATCTTCGTTTAGAGTCATGGCTTCTTTACTGCTGAATTGACAGGGAACAGGTGTGGATGCGACTGAAGGATTGTGTGTAAAGTGGTGGGCGACTCTCGGATTTACTTTGCTCAAGATATTTTTTGTGCATCGGATAATATTGTGGTGGTGGCGGCAGTGGTGAACAACAAACAACCACGGAAGCAGAGCCAAAGACAGAGAGACTAAGCTTGTTGCGAGACTCTTTTTCGTACATCTGCATTCATAAAAGTTCCGGCAATCCATCTTCTCACTTGCATATCCAGAGAGAGACTCACAAGTCAGTGTCGGAAGATAAAGGGAAAGAGAGTTGCAAGATTGGTTTTCTACTCGAGGTTGAAGACGTCTAGAGAGAAAAAAGAGACAACCGCTACACACACAGACGTGTGAGGTTGATGTAAGAAGCGTTGCTCATCACACAGGAAAAGTAAGGAGATAAGTTCCCGTTTTGGTTTCGGTGTGGGAAGAAGTCGACAATTATCATTTATTGCGTGTACATTATAGCCTCATACAAGTAGGGAAAGCTGGTTTATATGCACTTCTCTCACCTTCATCAGAGGAAACGAGGAGAATTAGCAAAACGTGAAACTTTTTGTACACAACATAATAATAATATACTATGTTCTTTGTTCTTATATTGCTCGACACAGAACGTGAACCATCCGCAGAAGTTTTTCTTCTTCCCTTGGAGCACCACTCGAGAAGGAAACGAGTCACCTAGAAAGGCGCAGACGAGATAAAATAATCGGTGAGACTACGGTACATTGCCATTGCTGGATGTGAGAAACAAAGACGACTGTGAGAAGCCCGTTAGCTGTATCGCTGTTGCGCAACACAACGAGAACATTTTTCCTCTCAAATTCGACGCACTGGCAGTGACCAGTGCAAGTTTGAGGTAAACACACTTTTATCTCTATTTGCAAACAACAAAAATATTACATGATTTTGTTGGGGAAAAATGATGAAAAATGGCAGAAGGATTGAATGGAAGATGGGATGACTTCTCGAGAGTATCGTCATCCCTGACATTGCATCGTAGTTGGTCGACGAGTGAAGTGTGTGTAATGCTGTGAAAAGTGATTTTTTTGTAAAAAAAAAACAAAATTTGATTTCGAAAGGAGCGTCAAGCGCAAAAGTTATTCTTTTTGGGTAGACTCTAGACACATTTTGAGACGCGACTCTGCCTGCAAAGATTTTGTAAAGTTGCTTCTTCATTGAAACTTTTCGCTCCTCGGAGAGTGCAGTGATTGATTACACTTTTGGTATTTCGTAATTTTTCCCTTCGTCGTCCTCTAAAAAACTTTATGAATCTTTGTGTAATGTACAATGTGTTGTGCTGAGGCTTGAACAAGTGTGGATACCTCTCAGATTTAAGCGATATCCCATGTATTTTTAGGGTTCCTTTTAGTATCCACTTTTTTCTCAGTGTGACACTCTGTCTTTGGCATCGATTAGTCTTGTTATAAAAATATGAGCGTGTGATGCAATTTGGAAGTCACACATGACACATGGCGTCATTACATTGTGTGTGTGTTGCACGCTCATTTTTTTGCACCGTTCTTGCGGGCGTGTTTGCATTTTCCACTTATGTTTCTAAAATATTACGTATAATACTTTGTCATTTGTACGTAATAATAGCCACTTCTTTCGTACTCCATTATTGTGCAGAGCTCGGCAAGTCTGTGGGAGAGTAAAGGGAATGGAATATGAAACTCGTTTGCAGCTTAATAACACGACGCGACAGTACATCGACGTTGTTGCTGAGCCAAACGTTATGCAATTCTCGAAGAGAGCACACAATACCACAAGTCTTTGCCTCATGGTTTTGTCTAGCATTGAATGTGTAGAGAGGAGAACCGTTTTGTTACTGTTTATTTAAGTGGAACAACCCTCACGTCTTACAAGATGTGCATGAATACCTGCTCTCCGCAAGTGGAGAGTGGTGGTGGGGAGGTGTGCAACTGATTGTGAGACGAACAGGGTTCTCATCATGTAATAATCATTTGATATGGTCTACACAATTTGTACGACGCGCACGAGGTCAGCCAAAAAAAAAAGTTTTGACATTGGCTTCAAGCCACACAAAATTCACGCTCACATGCAGACAGAGCGTAACTGACCTGTACCATCGACTTAGAGCGAACCCACAGGAAATAATTTTTTGACGGGGATAAACTGTCGCGATATACTCTTTCCTGCTCAAGTCGTAGGAAACTCATTAGCGACGCGAGACAATTAAAATGCAGAGAGCCGACCGAGTCGTTAAAGTTGTAGTAGAGGTCAGTTTAAATTAGCGTGTTGGAACGCTACAAAAACGGATGCTAATCGTCGCATTTCTTTGCTGAATTATAGGTATACCCATGGAAACAATATATGAATCAGGAAGAAGAGACTGTATTATATAAGAAACCAGGTTGGAAAGAGTCCATTAGCTTTTTATTATCATAACAAGTACGTTTTGGTTACGAACAGGTAGGCTTTTCATATGCATAATTATATTATGGGGAGAAAACAAAATTATCAAGAAGTTGTTTGTTCTCTATCTTCTCCCGTATTTTCTTCTGTTGAGTTTCTTTCCATTGCAAGAATTGTTTTTACCACGCTCAGCTTGTTTTATGGAAAACAATCCTTGCAATTATGTTTTTGTCTTGCATAACGATCGTGATTTCCTGGGAGTTGGGTAACCTTGCAAACTATTTTCATATCGTATCTACCGCGTGGTAATCTTGACGCGCATTATTCCAAAGTTGTTTGTCCAAAGGAGGTGGACGGGGTTTTCTTGGAAGAATTAAGACGCAGTTAATGCGATTTACGATTGAGCAGGTAATGGTAAGCATGACTTCATGTATGAGTGACATTGGAAAAAAGAAAGCAAGAGAAACTGGCTCGTCACACCTTGCGTCGCAATATGAATGCAATTCCCTGGAGAGACGTCGTAAACATGTGACCTGAGTTCTGAAAAACTAGAATATCCCACTTACATTTTATTTCATGGGCTGCGGAGTTTGCGATGAACTTCAGCTAGTCATTACATCCTACAAAATGGGAAAAGTTTTTTAATTTTTCCCCTCCGAGAGGTGTGCTTTCCATATAATTTCTCGGTCTAATTTAGCTAATCCCTAAACAAACTGTGTCTTCGTTCTATTTACAGCACTGGCGGTGGTCGATCATTTCAGACACCCTTCGACGGGTGAGCAAAGTTCAAAAAGCGGCACAATGGTAAAAACATTTCAGGCGTACCTCGCCAACTGCCACCGGTTCTACTCATGTGTCCACTGCAGAGCTCATTTGGCCAACCACGATGAGCTCATCTCCAAGGTACGTTGTTATCGTCGAGTATAAAACAAAATATTACAACCTGCTTGTAAAGTTCGGAGTTGAGCAACGTCGTCATGGGTGTTGTCTATTGTCGAGTTCTACTTTGTTTGGTATTGCATCAATTTCTTGGGACTACAGTAAAAAACGGAGAGAACTATTCTTTGAACCCGAGCGGCGCCTCGATTACCGCCCACGCAAAGATGATATTGCAGGTGCATCTAACTTCCAACGGGAGAATAAAGTGAAAGTAAATAAGTGAGTTGGGGGAGAAAGGAGTGTCTTTCACTTTTCTCGATCAGTGAAATGCATCTCCTCCGTCATGTACTCATCCACTGTGCGAGTTGTTTGCTTCAAAGTTTTTGTCATCGTCTCCACAAACTTTCATCATAATTTCACCCGCTTTCTTTCGTGTCCCACCTATTCGCAGTAGGCATATTAGTCGGTGAGAGACAAGAGTCTGTTTTCATGTCGAACTTATTCCGAGAAGGCAGCGAGAAATGAGAGCAAAAGTAGGCCCGTCTCTTGTCTCACATTTTTTTCTTTGAGAGAAGGCCAGAGTATCATACATATGTATGTCGACGTTTCCTTTCTGTGGAGGAACTCTGTGCGCGTCCCTTTAGTCGAATGGCAAGCACTTCAGTGACCAGGCAAGACTGTACATTCGGCGAGAGTTGTTCAAGTCTTCCTGTGTTGGAGAAAGATAGAGTGAAACGGCTGCAAGTTAGCACTCAGCACACCGAAGAGGGACAGAGAAAGAAGGGACTGGGCTCATAACCATTTTCACGGTCAATCGATTTTCAACTTTACTCTTGCTTTTCTCTCACTCTCATCCAATGTGTAGAAAAAAAGAAAATCCATGCACCATCCTGCATTTTTTCTCCGAGTCTTTCCTTCTCTATGGAAAATGCATAACTTGTCCTGAGTTACCTACATTATATTAGGGTATGGCCAGGCCACATGACCAAGGTTGCAGCATCGTGGAGCAATAGTAATCACTTTCATATTCCATACATCTCTCTCATTCCCTCTGGGCCAGTGTAACGAAGGATCAGTTGGGCAGAAAAAAAGTATCAAAAATTCTCACGAATTATACATGTCGAATAAATGTGACCTGAGGTGGGTAAGCTCATCGCATTACTTTTCACCGTGAGTTAAATGTTAACTGCATTCCTTTACTATGCTCTGTCAGTCTCTCTGTTTCGGCTAACAAAGTCTTGGCATCACAGATGCTCTTATTTTTACGGCTCTACTTAGAATTTTCGAAACTGTGGGTGGAACACCGTAGCAGGAGAGACCTTGATAAAAACAACTGCTGTCGTCTCGATGAAATGAGATGCAACCATTGAGTAAGTAACTCTGAGAGCTCAAGCCTGAGTGGGGAAAGGAGAAGTTGATATTCCAGTGAAATTTCCTCTGTGTCATTTCAACGCAACGATGGCAATGAAATCCGCTTAGACTTCTATTAAATTTAAGCCACCTTGACAGGCAGCATGTCGGAGAGAGAGAGGAATAGAGATGAAAAAAGACAGTGAGTGATGCTTGTACTATTACAGAACAGTCGTATTACTCCATTCCCATAATTCTCCAATTTGGATGCATTTCTTTCTGTTGACACGTCGGATTACTACTTACAAGAGAGTTCAAAGTGTACAACGTATCTGTACTCCACTGAAGTGATGCTTAATGACATGAAAATGGGTTATGAAATGATGCGTACTTAAGTAGCCGAAATGTATGCGTGATATGTGATCATTGAGAAGTACAACTTGTTTATAGTGTTCTCTTTTTTTTTGGTTTGATTGACAGTCATTTCAGGGAAGTCAAGGCCGGGCTTATCTATTTAATTCAGTGTAAGTTGAACATTCACACAAATTGATTTCCACGGAAATGACTCGAGTAGTGAGTGAGCCGGGAGAGCCTTTGCCTTGGTTGCCAATTTTCGGGAAAACTAATTTGGATTTAAGAGAAAGTCGTAGCAACGAGCGACATGTGAAACTGATTTAATATAATCGTATTACTTTTTAACGTTTAAATTGGTTGAATGAATGGGAAGAGTGATTTGATGTTGGTTTCCCTCATTGCATTCTAGGAACATGCCTTCGAATCTAGTCAGAAGTACAAAGAGGGGAAATACATAATTGAGTTGGCGCACATGGTGAAAGAGAACCAATGGGATTGAGATAAGGCCAGGGTATACCGTTTCGACACGAAGCCAGCACCGCTACTGATACGTCCTTCTACGACCTGCGGAAGCCCGGACTACGACCCTTGGGTGATTCCTGAGGTGGAGCCCATCGATTTCGCAGAGGCGCCCCACCAGGACACCACCTGTCCATCGCTGATGTCCTGCTTCGCATTCTTCCGCCGATTTTTCTCTTTCGTCTGGCAATGTGTTTGGCGGTGACCCTGGCCCAAGGAACGACACTCTCACAACTTGATGCAATCAACTACTCTGTCCGAAATCGTTTTTTGTCAGTTGATCATTTTCTCCCTTCTGACACAAGGACTTCTGGTTATGATCTCTCTTGATTCTCAGCCTGATCACGAATGGAACTACCAACCCGACACTAGCAACAACATCACGGCGCCACCATTGTCGTCAACCAACGCTCTTCGGAAACTAGAACAATGTGGTATTCTCCACTGAGGAGACACACACAACAAACGGAAACTCGCTGAAAACATCACACAACCCCATGGGACGCAACAACTTAATACCTTTGTCGCCAACAGAAAAGACAACCATACGTACAATTGTCTTCAGCATAAATGTTCTCATCCCGGGTTTTTATCTGTTGTCTTGTCACTCAATGCAAAACCCCACAAAAAAACGAAGCAAAATGGAATCATTTTCATCAACATGACTATCCATAGTTGTGTACATCTTCCTCTGGCGTCAGTCATCAAGCGTCCAGTCATCTGCGTCGTCGTTCAATATTTAATCATCACATTCACAACACACACAAGTCGAAGTGAAAGCAAAACGTAAAAACTTACAAGGTGCTCTGTGCTACATTTTTGGGGAGAGAATGAACGAAGATACCAACGCGTAATGTAACTTTCTTGTGCCGTCAAAGTTTAAAGTGGACCGCTTTAGAAGAAATCTGTGACTGAGTATTAAGGGAAAATGAAAGCAAGCGCCGAGTTTTTAGCATTGAGTACGTGCATATGTATGAATGTCGATTGCCAAACACACACCTTTCAAATGTTATGGGGAAAGCGTGCGTTGTTCGTGAAAGAAATACATACACTGTCTACTCCAAGATTGAGTTCACGATGATGAACCGTGGTTGCAATGAAACTGATGATGAATGCGATTGAAGATGTTTGTCTCGTTTCTGAATCGAAATGGTGAGCCACAAATGTGATCATGTTCCGTACACACGCCTCTATGTATGTATGTATTTGAAGAGCCAAAAAAAATGATTACAGTCAACAAAATACTGGAAAAAGAAATATGCTGGAAGAAACAAACTACTGAAGACTTTGATTTGAATCTGACGAAAGAAAAAAATATGAAAATACGAAGGAAACAGTTTGTAGCTCTCCACGCTGGAGAAAGCTGTGTAGTGTTTGCCACCCAGTCAAATGCGTGGTCCAGAAGCAAAAGGGAAAGGCTACCGTGAAAAGTTAAAGAAAATATTTCGCAATTCTGTTTTCAAACGCGTAGACTCTTTTTGCTTTGTGTGGTGTGGGTAAACACACACCACGCAAACGATAAATGTTTTTGGGTGTACTGTGCAACTTGCCTCGGAGCTCGTCTCAACATCATCAAAATGTCACCATGTTTGATGAAACTGTTGGAAAACACACACACGCATCTTTTTACGGCCATTCAAACCGCAGATAAAAACGAAAGCACTTTGTTTGTTGTGTCTACATACTCCACATAAATTCGGAATCCGGTTTTTGTTTTGTTTTCGGAAGAAAAAAAAACTCGCGTCTACGCAAAATGGAACCATACAAAGGGAAAGAAACTACATGTTCTCTGAAGATAGAAAACCATATATTACTAAATAAATATACATATACCCCTCTCTGTGATAAATATAATGACTGACTCAATCGCTTGTTAATGATAACCAAAACTATGACGGCTCTCCGCGAAAACTTCAAACAAAAAAGATAAAAGAAGGAAAATATGAAATTATACTAGCAAAGTATCTTCGCGTTTATAAAAATACATACATACATACATATATTATATCTCTTGTCTCATTCATCGTACGAATCAAGAATTGCTATCAACAAATTGCAACCCAACAACCGGAAGTGGAGAAAAAAAGGAGAAGAGAAAGAATTTTAACGAAAAGTATATAATATTCTACAACGCTCTTCACACACGCATCTTATTTACGTATTTAGAGTGGAGTGTACAACGGATACATGTACGGGAAAAAATCGTTTCGTTTGTGGATTGTCACTTTTTCTTTCTCTCTCGTCGTTTGTCGTGCTACCAAAATTTATAGTGAATTCAGGTACGCATAATTCTACGTAATACGGACAACTGAATACGGTTTTACTCGAGAGAATGATTTTTCAACAAAACAAAACTACTATTAAACATATATTATATGACAAAAATGTGTAGCGATTCAAGCATATATACATACATCCTAGCTACGTATATGTGTACAATACAAACATACTAATGTAACATGCTTTACTGCTGGATAAGGGTCGGATTAGTAAACCAAATGAAATGATGAGCACTTGTGGTGAAAAGAATGAGCAACTCTGTAAAGTACATAAATACGGATATCTAAATAATAAATTGGTGCAAAGAGAAACTTTCTACTATAGTGGGTACATGATAGAAAACGAAAAAGATTTTAAAACCTACGAAAGGGTTACAATATTTCAAACACAAGTTGCTTTGTCGGAATTCACCTTTTTTAAATTAGCTCTAAACTTCGAAACCGTTTGTCGCGCAAAAATGATACTAATTTGTAATTGTAATAAAAGGCACATTGTACAGGAAAGAATCGGGCAAGTTTGAAAACGAAAAATAACAGTAGCCTTCACGTTGACTACGTGTGTGTGTCACGTGGTCGCTAATGTGTACAGTGTGTGTCAATAGTGTTTCAAAATGAAAATCGTTCCGAAAATGAAAAACGCTCCGCTTCTCGTTTTCAACCCGCAAAATGGAAGGAAACTCTAAGATACATATTATATTATCCATAATATTACGACAATTTTTGTGTATAAGATATTCCACACAAACGCTTCATTTCTTTGTAAAAACCAACTCGTTGTAAGCGCTATGGAAGAGGGGATAAAGGGGAAGAGATGAAACAAACTAAAGAATTGATCGCATGCACGAAGCGTCTAGCAAGTTAGTATGAAATGTCTATTTAAAAACCGATGTAGATGTGAGATCGCCGTTTCTTTTTCCGCAATTTTTTTATACCAAAGGATTTTAAGCATAATGTAATCTTACGATGGAACGATAAGAAGTCCATAAAAAATTCTCCTCCTTTGTTAGAAAACCTATTTGAAATATTGTATATCAATTGACTTGTAGAATTTTAAAGATTTTTTACGCTGTTGATATTAGTATATAGTTCTGAGTGGTTTGTCGAGTTTGATCATCTCGCTGTTTTACTGTATAATTTTAATTGCGCTACTAACCCAACTTTTAATGACGTAAAGAGGGGGAGATACAGAATATTCGTTTTTGTTACTTATGTATGATTCCTCGCGTTCAACGTTGCGTGTGCGGAGGAGTTGAGTATAAAGTATATTACATTAACTCGTATAAAATATGATAAATATAATTTTAGGAATATTAATTTTTTACTTTTGTCATACGGCGCCTGTAATATTTTTAAAGTGGAATGCTTTTACTATTGCCAATCGCAAACAAGAAAATAGTCGAACACGGAGCACCCACGCGAAGGATACATAGCGAGGAGAGATGGATGGAGTGCTTTATAGTTTGTATAAATTACTCTGCAAATTGTGTAATATTTGTCACCAAGAATACAAACAACAATACATATACACCTACTTTGTGTTAGATTTACTTGATTTGAAAAGAGAGAAGGAGAGCGTATATACTGTAATTAAATGTTTCTGGGGAGATGGCAATTTTTTACAAAACGAAATCAAACTCGCGTGTTTTGTGTTGTTTCTCTGCTCATTTGAAATTTTGGAAAGATGTGCCCATTTCTCACTGCGCTTCATTGAACACCAGCACCGTCGTGTCGTCGCAGCGCATCGTCGTCCAGTGTCATTCCCAGCCACTGCATTTCACGAAGCATCGCATATTAAATATTCTTGGAAACACCACTCCTTCCACGCACTAATATTATTATCCCAGCTAGGTTAAACCGCCAGGAACAACTTTTGCAGAAAAAAAAAGTCTGTAGACGCAAAATTTGACGCCGTTTTTTCATACATAATGTAATATTTATGGTATTGCCAAAATACGGCAAACGTCTAGAGTTGTTCATTAATGTATAAACACAGCTACTTAGTTTATAGCGCTGTACAACAATTGACAGAATGCATCCGATGTAAGCATTGTAATCTCGCATGTACATGAAAGGTCGTCGCGTACTATATTGCGACGTCTCATGTCGTAAATTACAAAATATAAATTAGCTCTCTCGCACACACAGTCTTGTGTATTTTTACAAGTTATTGCAAAAACAACTATTAGCCTCTGTACTGAAAAAGATGAATGGGAATACACGTGTGTGATGTGGATGCACTAGCGAGATGAATGAACTTGAGAATAGGAACATTCGAAATGTGTAGAATAATTCTATATATTACATCTTTACATAACATTCGTGATCGTCTCATGTAACAATTGCATATTATGACAAGTAGCTGAATATTGTCTTTCGTCTGGTGAGAACACAGTCAACAAATCCTCTAGTTGGGGATTGCTGGATTTGAAAAATAAACCAAAATTAAATAAAATTGTGTCTCCAAGGCTCGCGTACCGTGTGCGGCATGGTTACTTATTGCGCCGGAACAAAGGAAACTAGAAGAAAAGTAATTTTTTGCAAAAAAAAGTGTATTGTAAAGGAAATGAAATGAAGAAAAGGAAAATATATACTATTCTATTGAAAGAATGTTGTAGAGAAAGTATATATAAATATATAACTTGGATCTGGAATGGATACAAGAGTAGTCAGGTTTACGAGTGTGCGTATTCTCTGGATAAACGGAAAGCACGCGTTTAAGGATGTATCCGAAGGTCAAATAAAATACTATGGCGAGTGAGAGAAAAACGCCGTTCTTACAACATTTAAATTTGGATAAGGAAATCACGTGTGAGTGTAAGGAACTTAGTATGAGGAAATATTACCTTACGATTTTTGCATTTAATTGTCTTGAATTATTACATTTTTTTGCATGTGACGTTAGAGAGGGCGAGAGCTTGTGTTTATTTAACAATAAAAATTCCAGTGCATTTATTACACTTCTGTCTTTATTAACTTGCCATACAAGAAGACAAGCTTCGAAATATTTACATTGCACAGTGGGACAATACCGATTTGTTTGATGACTACACATTTAAAAGCACCTATTGCTTTTACCTGAGTTGTTCGTTAATTACACTGAATGTATCTGTTTTTCAGTTTTGTCAGATATTGCTTAGCGTACCCTCGTTTTCCGTGCATTCTTGACGGTAAGTCAATCTCTTTGGGTGCGCGTTCCCATATATGCTGCCTTTGATTTTTTTAAACAAAGCGAGAAACTTTCTGTCTAGCTTTAGATCTCACAAAGTGTGCAAAACGAAGAGGAGAACAGAGCGACATGGCGTAGACTTGTGTAAGTTCGATTCCTTTGTGTAAAGATGCTATTATTGTTCTCTGTTTACATTTTGCGTACGATGTTTGCGTTTGATAATAATATGTTATTTAATCTAGGGCTTGGTGTACTTATTTCTTGTTACGAGAGAAATTCCAAAATATCCTGTGACACATGCTATGCGTATTTCTGCGTTTCCATGGATCTGACCACGGTCATGTGTGTTTGTGCGAGCATCGCTGTGGAGTTCATTTTGCTACCAAGTACAATATTGTAGACCATGATTCTCGTAAAATAATAGTTACAATTGTGTGAACGATGAGTTGGTACGCTTGCAAATATTTTATTTCCTTTTCACACACGTTTTTAGTTAAGTATGCCTCATCGGAAGATGTATGTTTGTGTAACATGTAACATTGACATTGAAACCGAGTTGTGTCGTGCAATTTTCTTCAATTTCTCGTAATACTTGACGGTATTTCTTGACATGTTGTTTTAATATTTTTTGTCATTAAAGCAAAAAGTATTTTTTTTTTTGTAATCAATGAGTCCAATCCAAATTTATGGAAGAAAACGGAATTCTCTCGATTGCTAATACCATGCTTTGTTTTATGTATTACACTGACGAAATTTACATCGGATTATTGTACGAGAAACTGTACATATGATAAGTGCTTCGTTCAACAGTGATGTACATAAAGTTTATACATATAGTATTAGTATATATACGATATTCTGTTCGTCTCGCTCATGTGTCGGATGAGAATGTGTGTATTGTAAACGTTCCTTCCTCGTTTGGGAATCCCTTTTTGTGTGCTTACGTGGAATTCCCAGGTGAAAATGTGTCCTTTTCAAATAATTGTACAATTGGACAAAGCAAGGGGACGTGAATGTGCGCAAAACCGATTATATATATTATACATATATGCATCTATGTATGTGTGTATATTTGTTCGAAGTGAAAATTGTGGTGCTATGTTGTGTAATAAAGAGATGATAATACATAATGTGTAATTTACAAAGGAAGATGCGATGGAAATCGATGAGGCTTACTATTTATTTTTATTTTTAAAAAAATTGCAGCATGGCATAAGCACAAACAAAAGCCTGACTTTGCACCCACATCAAACAATATAACAAAAGCCCGACTTTGCACCCACATCAAACAATATAAAAAAAGCATAGACTTTGTGCTTTATGATCTCAATTGAGATCACAATTGTGTTAACACAGATTTCAAACCAAGTCCAACGGTCCGCCGAAGTTTCATTATTGACATTGTTCATAAAAAATAGTATAAAGGAAATCACCGGGCTTTCCTTATCTGAGAATTGAAAATAATGAAACATTGTCTCTTTTTACTGAACAGATAATAACATGTCTACTGGTATTACATGATCAAAATTATCACATCATCGGCTTCATAATAAATACATCAGCTTTGTTTTTTGTTCCATGCCGATTACTTACTGCAATTTATTAGAGCCCTAATATAAGTAACACACGGAATTAAAAACCAGCATACGATACCGAATTTTTGTTGCATAAATTATATAACCATGCATGTTGCTCTGGAGGCCCAACACATGGCAATGCATGTGCTTGAAACTCGACGGTAACAAATCAACATAGAAGTAAAAATGGGGGTCAAACATCATCATCATGATGATCGCACATCGTACGATAAAATAAGTTGCCCCGTCATAGTCTTTGGAGGTGCTTGAGTCAGCATCCCCGTCATCACAATCGGACGGAATACATGAACAAAAGGGTTTTTACCAGCATCACATGCATTGTGCTTTGTCTACGTGTGCCTGAAATGAGTTCCTTTATGTATGATTCACATGAATGGTGGCGAAGTGCTGTATTGAGGCGATTCATGGAAACTCCGATTGTGTCCTTCTTCGTCTTACGTTTTTCTTCCACTCTATTCCAAACTTGGTGTAAAAGTCTGCTACTGTGATGTCAGCATGTAGTTAACTTGATCAGGCGATGGTACGCAATGGAAACTTCTCGTTTTTTTTTCCAGTCAGCATTTGTTCATAAGAAAATTTAAAACATGAAATACGTAATATGAATGTAATTTTCATTTCCAATTGAATGAATGAGAACTCTCCAGACTTTATTGTGTGAAACTATACCTGCACAGTAAGTGCGGGCATATTTGAGCTATCGTTATTGAGACGCGTGCAATAATGTAATTACCAAACCGCATGCAGTACGCGTTTTTCACCTGGTGCATTCACACTGCTGAGTGACCAGAAACTGTTTTTGCGTCGGTAATAACTGTTTTGCAATCTGACAGCAACAGCGTCAATATAGTAATAGGAAAAAAGAAAGACGTAGTCTGCCTCAATATGCTGTGTCCTTCAGTGGAATAATGATTATGCAAACGTATTTCGCAGAGAAGAGCGATGTGATAATATGAAATTAGGGTAAATGTGAAGCACGCGGTCTCATTCTGACACCGACCTGTGAAAACGGATTAAATTTGTAGGGTGATTTGACTTCAGTGGAACAGGAACGACAACTCCCGGCAAACATTCTCCGGAACGAGGTTTCCCGGAAGGAACGTACAATTTTAGGGAATCAGGTAAACACCACTTGTCGAAATAGGGCACATCATAGAAAACATCAACTCCATTAAGAAACACGGGAAATGACCGTTTACAACAGGTTAATGTTGAAAAGCGAGGGAAAATTGAAAAATTGGTAAAATAAAAAATGAGGAAACGGGAAAATCCAATGATACATATAAATACAAGAATTATAGTGTAGTTTTACTTATAAAACACAACAATAGTATTTCTACACATTCCGCAGCAAAACACTATATAACAAAACAGCTTTCAAATCATTGGTTACTCTTTGTTTAAAATTACATTATCCGTTTTTTATTTCGATTTTTCATAGAAATAATAGTCTGGAAAAAATCAATCCAAAAGCGGAAAAGCGAGAAAACTCTGCGCCAATTATTTCCGTTAACATGTCTGGAGATGACACATCTCATTCCACAGCTGCACTATTATTTGATTGACTAAATTCATAAAATGAGCCTTTGTCCATAATTTGCGTACGGAATTGTTTGCGGTTATATACAATTATTAACTAAATTTGTAGACCCTTGATTGGTTGTTTGGTGTGCATGCTTGGAAACAAAATGTCAAATACATGCTGTATTTGCTCTAATATATGTAGTAAAAAAGGAAAAGTCACTACAGGGAATTGTCGTCATTCCATGAGGGGCTGTAAAGATAAGCCAACACAGCGCTTTCCGAAGCAATTTCTGCTCACCCTTATCCATGACCAGCATTACAAAAATCACCGTACGCTTGCATACAAAATCCAATCTAATGCATTCCAAAACATTCCAACAAGGTTTGTTATATGCATGTCATAGTACAAGAACTTCAAGTACTAAATTTAGAACTCAGCTCACTCACAAGGCTGAGTTGCATTCTGCCTAATTTAATTTACAAAAATTGTTATACAATATTTTAACCTAGCTTGGTACGTTCTTAATGAGTTTTACACCTTCAGATTTTTTTACTTATGTACGTAGATTAATTCCACCCACGATGATCAGATTTGCCTTTCAACAGCTTTCCAGGGGATTGACTTCGATTGATTAGCGCATCAATCGACAGTTGTTTTTAAACAAAATCACAAAACTTAGTAGAAACTGCACACCTAGAACCCACTACGGCAATAAAATGTTGGTATGTTACCTAAACCCCGTTGCAAATGAATAGAACCACTCATTTACGGCCTATGTTAAACTACAACTTTTAAAAATTCTTAATTGGCAGGGAAAATTTTATTTTTGATTGATTCTTCGTTTCCGGACTAAGTTTAATGTGGCCTATGCAACCAAAC
>JAHZMW010004197.1:0-39665 GCA_027743745.1 Alloscopus bannaensis | reverse complement strand
TTGTATTGTGAAATGAATGTAATTGTAACATCCCTGTGCCTAACAAATCTGTCTCCTTCTTGTAACAGTATATCATTAGTAAATTTTTATACATTCCTACACTTTTAACGTGTGTATAAATGCACACTTATGTACAAGGACGGGAGACATGAGCATTTTGAAATGTGCAATGAAACGAAGACAAACTTGCTTCGTCTCTGTCTTTCCTAACCTTGAATTGAGTGAAACCTATGTCAAGACTTGTCCCGGGTTTTATTTGCTTAGGCAATGCTGGCAATTTTTCGAAAATTATTTGAAGAAATGAAGTATTCATTTTATTGAGGAATATGACGCTACAGTATTTTACGGTTAAAGTGTCTACATTATTTTCCGACCTACACTAACGTAAAAGTGAATTTAGACAAGGAGAAAAATTTTAAACGCACACATTTTAACTATAAACTTGACCCTATAAATATTTATGAAAAGTACAAGAAGCCAACAAAAATTCTTCTACGATTTGAGTCAGAAGTTAAACATATCCGCTGAAAGATCTTTTTTAATGCTAATTGTACTGCCTCTCATTACTCATTTGTTGCAATCTGTCACGCTCCAGATGTTAGGGTGGATTTGTGAAGGAGTTGATGCTTTATCTAGTCTTGGCCCATTATGCATTATCTGAACGATAAGAATTTTGTGTGATGCAAACTTGGATGAATCATGTGTCATGTGCCATTCGCCTTACCCTTGTCCTTTATGCTCATTTGACTTTATTGTTGTATTTTCAATAACAGACACTTTCCTTATGTCACTTACTACTTTTGCATGAGATAAGCGAGAACATTAGAAGAATGCTTGGTTTTGTGACACTTATCTTACAAGCCATCTGTATTCACCAACCACACTGCTGGCGTCTTTTCTTTAATTCGTGTCTCTGTTTTTGGTCCAGTCCAATTTGCATGTCTTTCAACACACCTTTTGTACCATGTGAATGAAAGTGGAATGGGACACAAATACGCGAGACAGTTGTTAATTATCTAATTGCTTTAGGGCTTTTACTGCCTTTCCTTTAGTGAGAATTATCATGAGACTCGAAAAGCACAGTAATTTTTTTTGTTACCTCTCTCCGCTTTGAAACCAGTGCTTATACACACTATGTACTGAAAAATGATTAGTAAGATTTCAAAAAGTCACTTTAAACCCTTCAAGGAGTATCCATTATAATTATGGTTGTGTCTGAAAGCATACATTGAACATTTGCATGATGCTTTCTGTTCTGCGTTGTCTATTATTGAGACTAATGCGTGGGAGCTAAAGTATAATTGAAAGAGTTCCCATAAGACAAGAGTTGACATATGATTATCGTTTTCACGAGCCAGCCATTCTTATCTTTTATCAACACTGACACACACTTTCTGACGAATAATGCATGGGCCTCTTCTACAGCAAGTGGCTAGAGGCAAGTACAAAAAGGATTTTTGTAGAAGAATAAGAAGAATAGAGACAGGCAGACGGTGCAATATGGTTGATGGACGATGATAGACTTTGCGTATATAGACGACCGCCTTTTTAGTATACTTTCAATGAAAGTAATAGAACAGAACAAAGGACGTAACAAATGGAAGGATGATGATGTGACAGTTTCTATGTTAAACGAAGTTACACACTCATCCGACGAGACGAACTTCACATTCGTCATTTAGTTGTGCAAACTGCAAACACTCGCTTGTAAAGCATTAAAATATTTTGTTTCGATGCATGAACATTTCAGAATGAAAAGGCAAAAAAAAGTTTAAAACTCCTAAATCATAGCACGTTTGACCTCGATAGTGAACAGCGCTTCACGTTCATGAGAAATGACAGAAAGGGACTTTTTTGGAGAGAAGTAAAATGGTGCTGAATATTGTTCATGAATCATGAATGAAAATTGCAGAGAAAAATAAACAACATCAATCACAGATTTGAAGATATTGTTAAATAAAAAGTGGATACTTAATAAGAATCATAAATGTATGCTGCTAAATTAGCGCATGTTAGTTTTTTGTCTTGGCTGAATAACTTCATTTTTTCTGTATAATGTCACCTTCTCTGAATACAAATGAGACACTGCAAAATTCACAGAGTGCTTTTTAGGAAAACTTCCGAGTAAATTGAGCATATCTCAAAGATCACCGTAATCTCTGAAGACAACCTTGACTTCATCAGTGAACGCAACAATTACGAACGTCTGAGAAAATTCTGGCATACAGAATTTTGCTCTTGAGCTTCAACGGCTTCAGTTTCTCTAAAATTGTGGAAGTACTTCTGAATGACAAAACATTTGCTCTTGTCTTTCTTGTCTAATGAACAGGAAATTACGACTTTGTGTAAACTGTGTTATTTCAAAGCTTCAAATATATCGTTCAAATTCAATGCACAAAGGAAACATTTGAAGGCATTGTTCTAAAGCGCTAATTGTTTCTTGTAAATACATTCATCATAAAGCGGAACAATTTGATAGCTCTCAAAAGTCTGATGGGGTTCTACCCATTGATGAGCTGTGCAAAGGAGAGTAAAAGTAACACAAATAGTTGGACTTCCCATATCTCACATTTTTCGAGTCTCCTTGTTTACTCGCTCATTTCGACAAGCTAAAAAACAATTGAAATCTCTACCTGTGAGCTGTGTGAGTACCATGTTAATTAGGATTTCGATTTCAGATCAGCTACGCCTATTTATTCGAATACGTACTGGTTATTATAGGGAAACATTTTATTGCTTTGGTCGATTTGAGTAGCACACGTTTTGTGTAGCATCACGGAGCTAGGCGGACAAGTAATTGCTTGTTGTTGGATAAGCATGTACTCTTAGAGGAGAATTTGTTTCCTTCGATTTCGAAAGGAATTTCTACACTCCTCATTGTTTCAGTTATGTATATACATCGTATATTTGTAATTTACAGACGCAGCAGTGAGTTGATTGTACATGGAAAATTGAGGTTAAAAAATATGCAATTACTACCGTCTCTTTGAATGCTACCCACTGTTTAAGAGGAAAAGCACCGCGATTAGTATATTGATGTGTTTACTCAAGTTGTGCGGTGCGTGGCCTACACACAGTTTTGTGTAACTATTTTAATTTGATGCTTTCCTGTACTTTAATAAGCATAAACCACAGGTCTCTGAAGTTCCGTTGCGTTTCCATTCTCTGATTGATGAGTGAAAGGAAGTCCTGTTTCAGGTTGCACTTCGGTTGCAATGTAGAGATCGCTATCGCATCCGACGGAATGTTCTGTAGTTACATATAATTGCAGCGACTTTTTATGTAGATTCTCATTTCCTGCCCTCTTTACGTGCGTCAAGATAAATAAACAAATGAGCTTCAAATGATTATAGAGAAAACCACTCGGTACATATCGGTCATCCGTTTTACTTATAGAAAAACTCGGTTACTCAAATGCAGGGAAGGAAATTTACTATTTTATTCACCAAGAATACTAAAGCTCTGCAAGTGTAAAGGATCATTAGAGTTTTTGTTTGTGCGGAGGGATTAGTGATTAGTTATATAGGGATGCTTTCAGTGGCAGGAATGCTTGTACGAATCCGAAGTTTACGACACAGATAACTGCATTGATGACTCGGAATTCGCATCGAAATTTGAAATACAAAACCAGACATGCTTCATACCGCAATTAACCATTTCGTGGACAGAGCGCACTCAGATTCATAAGAGGCAAGTGACACGCAGTAAAAACTTTTAGATCTTTGGTGAATGACATTCTTTGAGACGTTTTGAGAAATGAGGGAGACACGTGTGGCAAGAGGGTGCCATTCTGCACGTAGTGTGGCAGGTGTGCATCGTGGTCGTAGAATGTGAGGGAAACAGAATTCTGCTAGTAATAGAGATGGAATGCAAATAAATGATTTTGAGGTTAAAATGTGGTAAGAAGCAAGCTGAGATTCAGTGGATGGCTTTCGTACATTGGGCAAACTTGTACCAAACATATTTTTCAATTTCATCGTCAAAATTTCGTTCGTGTACTGCATAATATCACGCAGAGGATGAGCAGAGCGCTTCTCTGTTGCTCAAAACATTACGCATTATTGATGACAAGTAGATACGGCACATTTGAGCAAAATTATCTCAATCAGAATCGCTGTATGGGATACTCGGTAATTTTGGTGATAAGCACTTTTTACTAATTACATCAGACGTCTTGCGGTGATAACGTTTTTAGCGTTTCAAAATCTCCAAAAAAATCAGTTACATTTAAACTCAAATACCACGTACCTACACCACGATTTTTGGAGTTCATGAGTTTGATGAGTACCTACGCACATTATGGGAGGGCACAGGGACTTGTTAGTGTTTTTATATGAGCACATCAGTGAACAACGTGTTTTCACTTTTTTGCAAAATCTTTTAAAATATGCCATACTTCAAGGTGTGCAAATTCATAATAATAGTTATTATATCTTTCTACTGCAGTAGCACCATCAGTAGTGGTGATTTTTTTTGTAATGAAAAGGGCCTTCTCGCTGAGTGCTGAGCTCGTGGTCATGAAACTTTTTCTTTCCGTTCGAAGATCATGCTTTATAGGCTCATTGACTTCTGACAACTACAGACGTGAAAACCATGTATTTCTGTTACTTTTTATGCGTTTTTCTGCTTTTCCCTTATAACGTATAATCATAATCTCACACTGCCAGGCAGAGAGGAAAGGTCATATTTTAATTTTACTGGTGTTGCAGAATTTGATGAAATTAAAGTAGGAAAAGGTACAATGTTCCCATAAAGAAAAAGATCATATTGCTACGAAAAGGAAGACGGAATATTAAATTACTTTTTTATGAGTTGAAATCCTGATATCGGGTGGTAGATTACAAGTATATGCGAGTTGAAAATTCGATCAAAAAAGAGTCTGAAAGATACAAACTTGGAGTTTATTACGACGTGTTGTGTGGTAGTAGGTGATTTCTGATCGTAACTTGCTTGTGAAATGTCGTTGGATCACTTCCTCATTGCGAGGAAGACGTACATTGTGAAGCGCCGGTATACAGTACAATCTTTCTTGCTCATTTGCCACAAATTGTATTTGCAAGTGCGACAGGCCGTGTGAGGCTGCCACCTCGGCGAATCTAATCAATTTGGCTGTAATCAAAGCCGAATTGCTTGTTTAAGAGCAAACATGTGAATTTACGTATCACTATCTGTAATAATTAGCATAGCGCTTCGCTCAAAATAACGCAAGCAGTTATTTACGCAAACGCTGTATATCTGGCTTGAGTTTTCCTCGAGTCTAATCTAATTCCTATGCTCTAAGAAAGGAAACGAAGAGTATCCCTTGTTGTGAAATTTGTCAAGCTTATGTAGAAACTAGTGCTTTTAGAGTGAGTCGCTGTCCATTTTATGACAAAGTAATAAATTACGTATGTGATTCTGACATGTTATCGGAAATCAGCATTAGTAGCTCTACATGCAATCAAGCATCACGCAAGTCTTGGTCGTACGTCAATCGTTGTTCTTTTTAATATAAAATTGTTCTTTGCGCACAACACCATAAATTTAATGTCCAATATAAAAGGAATTCTGTTGTCATCTATCCGCTGCACTATCTTTCTGGCATGCAGTACTGATAAAGGCACTTGATAAATTAAACTCATCGCTGATAAAGCTATTGCAGCAGGAAGACTCAGGAGAAACTGAATTTGTCATGAAATCATGCACACACAGTTCTGCGGGAGCTTAATGAGATTTATTTTTATTGAAACCTTTGCCGACTTGTTCTATAACTCTATGTTCCACATAACCCAAAGCTTAGCATAAGTTGTATCGAACAGAGACACAGAATAAAACAAAGCAAAAGTAGGAACAATACGTTGTAATAAATAATGTCTGCTACTTTTTAATATGAAAAGACTCGACTGTTTATGACACCTGTTCAGGTCACCGAATGGATTAAACTGGATAATATGCATTTATGCACTTCCTTTCCTATCAACTCCTCAACCATTTCGTACATGGGAGAATGAACATGCAACTTCATGCGTTCTTACTCTTAGTCTACCGGTAAAGATTAAATTAAGCAAGTTGTATTAAATAAAACAATAGATATTAAATATTACTAATAAAAGACAATTGTTAACTAAGTTCACTTCACAGATGTACAACTTGAGGATAATAAGCCAATATTGTAATGCACTGCACAAGAATAATGGAATTTAGTAAACAAAGTCTAAAGAAGCATTTCCTTTGAGATAAACCCAGAATTACTGCGAGTTTTTGCAGAAGATGTGTTCATCTGCAGAAAAATCCTCTTTTGTTGTTGCAAGTCTACTTCAAAATTGGTCATACATGCCGCTGACAAATATTACATTTGACAGGTACAAAAAAGCTTGAAGGACAGAAAGACTTTGACTTGTCATAAGAATGCAATAATCTCACCAATTGTCCTTCCTGAGAAATCTCATACATCTGCAATAATAAGAAAGAGTGAGGATAGGCTACGCCCAATTAGATTTGGCACGACGACATTATTAATGGATAATTGCACACTGTAACCGCGGCAGGTAATTTGAGCGGAACAAATTAGCCAGTTATATTAAACATGGGCATACTACACAGTCCGCACTCAGATTTTAGTTTTTTTTGTTTGTGCACACAAAATTCTTTGCTGTTCCATTGAAAAGTCATTCCTGACAACCAAACACAAGATAAGTGACAAGATGCATTATTAGAGTTCTCTGAAAAAAACTCTATGTGGGGAATCATGCCGCAGAGTCACAAAGCTCAGAAAAATTCGTGAAATTGCCCATGCACCAGATAAGCAAATTCATTGCGACCGCACATCGTGGTCCAAGGTTCTCATTGACATGAAATCCTACTTCAGAATAGAGATTGAGATTGTTTGCAATTTTATTACCCTTCTATTCGCATTGCGTTATTTAGATCTTGCAATTTTAAAACAACGAAATTGCAAATAGAATTCCAATTACATATACACCGCATTGTCACAATGAATTAGAGATATACTAAAGTTGTACGTGTAGATACCTAATGCAAGCGTTGGATAACACCTTGTAAACTTAATGACAATGGCACAGACTCCGTGCTGAGGTTTTCTTGACATAAAGTTTCATAATATGAATCTGTACGCTCATTTTCTTCTCATGGGGCCCTCACTTCTGTGCATTTTTTACAGGCACAACATATTTATATAGACAGCTTTAGGCAATGCTTGTAAATTAAATCTGGAAATGACGTGAGGTACAATATTACATCATCGCATCATTATTAATATTCATTATTATTACTCATCGCAATTTTTGTCGCGGCTCACATCAAATATCAAATGTTATGTCCACATAAGTATGTAGATACACGCTTCTCGCTACAGAGCATGGTCATCATCTCCTTGTACTCATCTCTGAATGCACGCTTCATTAATGTTAATTCCTGTGTCATAAAACATTCTTCAACTTATGATCAAACAGCTCAAGCCTTGTCACATTTGCCTCACTTGAGAATCTCTGTAACCGATCACAGCAACTCTGATATTGGTTCGATACGCTGAGTATCTAGTATCCGTACATGCTTCATTTGAGACTCAGCATCCTCATCACGATTTAAACAAAATCAACCACATGTCAGCTCCTTTTCTTCTGCCTTTCTTCGTACGTTTAGCCGAGGAACTCAAGACAGCTTGAGACTTTCTGTAGAATACGACTCACAACACAACAAACGTTATTATGATATGATTTTATACACAAGTGGCGTGACTTGACATGAAAAGTGTTCGCTTTTTCTGTCAGTAGTCGAGCCAATTGTGTCTTTGTGTTTGTCTGGCTCACAATATGCTTCAGGCAAGGCAAACAGTAATCAAAATATATAATGTGTATGCACATACTTTAGCGCAAACCCTGTAATACACAAAGGGTTGTTGGCTGGTTGTAAGACACCAAAATCATGAACTCGGGAGAGCACACATTTCAACATATCATCATCATCATCATGCACACATGGACATAGAAGGCAAGGCCGTGTATTAGTAGACAAAAAAGTGGCCAACATATATCAGAGGACTCTCGACTTCAATTTTACATGTATGAATATATTTGGCAAAAGGGTTAAATAGTCGAAAAACGGACGTTGAGTACACATGCCAGAGACACTCAAACTGCACACCTAAGTGAGTATACATACATAGCATTCATAATGAGTCAAGACCAACGCGATTTGGATTGCATATATTAGGATACCACTGTATGTACACAATTTCTGACTTTATTGGAATCTTTATGTGAACAAGTGGTCTGATTGTGAGTCAGTATAATAAGCGCATTCATATATAACGGCTAAGCATTACTCATGCTTGTATATAAGGTTTTGATTTTTATCACGTGTACCAAAACTATTATGAACGCTTGCCATTACTCACTCTCGTTCTATGCGAGTAAAAAGTAAGGCAAACTGTACAACCTATTATTTTGTCGCTGGTGCACACTCAGCTACACGAAGAAATATATACAATATACTTGATTCGTGTAAATACTTTACCATAAATGCAGTTTCTCTGTTTTGTAGCATAAATAACGAGCAGGAGTAGTAAAAGGGTAAAAACGATTGTGTGCATGTAAGCAACATGTATGTGTTTCCGATTAAGACTGGCAACTTTTTCATACAACTTTAGTCATATTGTGTCGAGAGGCAAAGACTCAACAACGTAGAGGAAGCTTTTTTTCAACTTCTGTTTTTTTTGGGAGCCGCAACTCTAGGGTTGAAATACATTAAACTATATATACCATCTTCTCATCATATTTCATGCCTGTTTATCATCAAATTATAATCCGCCACTAATCTCGCGTGCTGTTTCCATATTTCAAGTTTTTTCGTGTGTGTTGTGGTGTATGCCAGTCCACAGGTTATTTGGGGATGGGCTTGTTGGAGATTGTGGAGATATAGGATGACTTAATTGTTGACGGAATCTCGTCGGCAAGAGCGAAAGAGTGACGGTAGCATTTTCAACAAATTTCTGATGCAGTTTGACTTTTTGTGTCAGTGCAGTCCTTTTCCAACAGGTTTTTCTTGCAGCTAATAAGGCGCTTTAAGAAAGTGTGTGAACACATTTTATGTGAAAATTAAAATCAGATTTATCGTTGGGGTTATGTGCAAAACCGGAGCACCAAACTGGAAGCAAGTCACAACCGTCTTTCGCTCATGAGATTTTATGTACTTGCGTCTTCTGTGAGTGTGCAGTTGTGAGATTTATTAGTGACACTTGTGATTAAAACCTACTAATTAAACTCCGCACATTCCAGAGAGCATCATGAGTGTCTCTTCCCCAACACCGCAACCTGCGTCACCCTCCGCTAATAACGACTCGGTAGTGCTAAAAGAAAAAAAAATAATTCATTATGACTTCAAAATTATTATTTTTAAATGAAGCTCAGAAGCACATTAATTAAGCATTACTATTTTACAAAGATTAGCACATAAGAAAACTTTGCATATTATCTAAATAGTTTGTGATGGTTATATATAAGCACCTAGATGATGCGCTATATAAACAGAAATACGCACATTTCTCTTGATGCGGACAATATGCAGAAATAGAAAACTAATTAAAAAATAAAAAGGGAAAACAGCATTGGGCTCTATAATACTACTCTTCTGCCTTGGCTCACGAATGATCTGATGAGACGTTATACATTTTAATTACCTACATTAATCCTATAACCTGTTAAAAATGGTATCATTTTTCTTTTGCATTCTTTTAGTAGTCCTTAGGTAATAGTGTATACATCAACCACACGTAAAATCTTTGTTTTCAGAGATTTACTGTAGGTCTCTGGATACGTGTATTTTTAGGAATGATGCTGTTTCCTCCGAGTGTGTAGTGAGCAATAAGACTTTAGATGTATCCGGCTCTCTGCTGGAGAAAAAACAGAGGCACAGACAAGAGTCTTACAGCGGGATGCTCAACATTAGCCTAAAAATCTGTTGTTTGGGTTGGGTCTAGAAAAAGTAGAACTTGGCCGAAAAAGCCGAAGTGTGTGGAGGTGTACCCAAATATGTACAGTGTGTATTTTCGCCACTTGTGTGAGAGTGCACAACAAAATACCTAATTCTCCAGAGAAAAAGGTGTTCACATCCAGAGACTAGAAAGAGTAGTTATTTGGGAAGAATCGGAGTCCCCGGTAATTTATTGCTGTTGTTGTTCGGTCTTCCGACTTTCCAATTTTCGTCAGAAGTGTCTAGAGTCTAGACACGACACTAGACATCCTATACCTTGATTTCTAGAATTTATTTACTGGACACTGGACAGTTTAATTATTCTGGGCTGAAAAAGTAAAGAAAAGTGAGGTGATTACCACTTCCAGCACCAGGTTTACCTTATTGTTGTACAACAAAGTTTAAAAAGGTTTCAACAATTCTTTTTTTTAAATAGTAGAAATGTAGCATCAATTGTAATCGATATTTGTGTCGGAAATAGGTTGTGGGGAAGCCCTTCGAAGTTTGTTTTCGAAGGTGTCACCTGTTATTGTTTACTTCACTCCGAAATTGATGGAGACAAGTTTGTGATAGTGAAAAGATTAAATACACAGTACTGGCGAGCAACCATTTACGGAGATTATTATTAGATAGTATGTTTTCTAAGTATCTGTTAGATAATTAAATTTATTTTGTTATTATTTGTAGGATTCCACGATGACCACCACAAAGACAACCACGATGACATCTCGGAAGCTGTATGGTCGTGATTTATCTGAGTACGACAACATGGATGTGGATGACCTGCTGTCTCAACTAACTCCAGAAGAACTGGACATCCTGTCGCGAGAGGTTGATCCTGATGTAAGCTAATGACATGCGGCACATGTCCCCGTGTTATTATTTATACATAGTATTATAACACAGTCGTGATGTAAACTTACATCGTTTTGAAAATATTATGTTACTAATTGCTGCTGCTTTATTGATTATTTGCGACAGGATTCTCTGCTTCCTCCCAGCCAGAGGACAAGCTACTTCTGTGACAAGAATCCAACCGGAGATTTGAATCGGAAGCAACTGATTGATCACATCAATAAAATTGCAATGGAAACACCCGACAGGCCAGAGTTAAAGCCGTATGTTCCTGGAACAGTTAGAGGAAAGAAGTGGATTGCTCCTGAAAAGGTGATGACCAAGCAGGAGGAAGAGATCAGGGTGGACATGGGCGATGAATACGAATCCGCTTTGTCAACCGCAACAGAAGAGGAAATTGTTGACCTTGCAGGTAAGATTTAAAAGTGGTTCATTGTTTCACTACCTTATTCTTTCCATGGCTGTTTGCTCAATATTTGTATTTAAATCTCCCTGTAGCTATCTTGGGTTTTCATTCAATGATGAACCAAGAGCAATATCATGCTTCTCTCACTGGAAAGCCTCAGGTGAAGGGTGGCTGGAATGGAGTTGCAAAAGGATATATACCGAAGGCTATGCCAATCGAGCCCCCAAATATGACGGATGTGGAGAAATCTATCAAACAATTAGAAGAAGATGACTACCAGTTGACAAACCTGAATCTCAATAATATCCCCGTAGGCCTTCATGCAAAACATAGACTATATATAGTGACAAGTGGTTATTTAGAGTGCAACGTGTGACGAGTTTAAAAACTGAATAATATTCTTGTCATATTTAGGTAACAGATCAGCAATTTGCAGCAATGTTTGAAGCTCTCAAAACAAATACGAATTTGGATACTCTCAGTCTCTCCAACACCGGACTTACCGATAGAAGCGCGTATTTATTTGCTTCAGCACTTGAATCAAATAGCGCTCTTCGAACTATCAGGTTATTTGATGATAAAAAGTTTAATTCGGATGCACTGAGTTGAAATCCATTGATTTCAAACAAAAGCTATATCTTTTAGTGTTGAATTAAAATGTTAAATTCTGTCTAGCATGGAGACGAATAACTTGAGTGGTGCCGGATTGATTGCTCTCCTTAAATCTCTCGTGGCCACGAAGTGTGTTGAAGAATTCAGAGCGTCGAATCAGGTGAGTTCACTTTCTGAGCGTTTCCAGAACTCCAAAAGCCTACCCAGATGAACCCCCAACTTCTTACTTCGGTATTTCTTAATATATGTAGTATACTATTCTGAATCTGAATATTGAATCTTTATTATAGCGACAGCAAGTTCTCGGTAATAAAACCGAAATAGAGCTGACCAAGTTTATAGAGCAGAACCCAACCCTTCTTCGGGTAGGCCTTCACTTCGAGTATAACGATTGCAGGAACAGAGTAGCAACCCACCTTCAAAGGAACCTCGATAGAAGTAAGTACAAGGCCAAAATGTCTTACTTTTGTGTCTACGCAAATACTGAAGTGAAATCTGCAAAAGGAAGCATATTATTGAGATGATTTTGAGTATTGGATGCACTAGAGAAATCAGTGACAAAATGGAGACTTAATTTACAGAATAACGAGAGTTTAAGTTGTCATTCGGGAAAGCGTTGTTGTGTTAAGTTCGGTTTAGATTGCTGTTGTGAATGAGCATTTGATAAATTGAGAAAAGTAAAAGTGTAAAGTGATAGCCGCATCTTCCAAGTTTATGAGCAACAGAGAAAGAACATTTCCAATGATGATATGATAGGTTTCCAATATTTCATCGTCGGTTAGGCCTAGTTGATAAATATAGGACCAGATACATATTTTTAAATATAATTTAGTATATTCGTATTCGTTATAAATGTTACGCTACACCATGTTTGAGCTCAGCATTATTAGGGTAAACCTGGCAGGTTTCCTTGTTAGAACGTCGGTGAATTGTGAATGTTAGGCTCAAGGATATACTTCTTGTCACTTGCAAAACAAATGAGAGTATTCAAAGGTAACGTGTTATGTTGCGCCCCCGAAAAGGACTGGATGCCGACAGGAAGTTTCCCTTTCCTGCGACGTATTGTAACAATACATTTTCTGCCATACGTTCTGTGTACTTTTGATCAGCAGCTCTTTCATACCTCATAGTCGTTGCCTTTTTTGAAAACAGCAAACAGAGCATAGCAGTTGTTGCCCTTTGTAGTTTAATCTTGTCGAAAGTGTTGTTGAACATATATGGCTTCGTAGAGAGATTTTTGGAACCTTGTCAACTCCGTGCTTCTGGCTCGTAGTATATTACGGTACATTTCAGTTAGTATCAGCGTAGTATCTGTTGAGCCACGCAGTATGTTTTTTACACTTGTGAAAATCCCTGAGCCAAGATTGTTTCGAAGAAAAGCACTCTTTTGCAAATGTTTCCTGATGATATGGCACGGTGTGATACTGCTTGTGCAACGTTACTCTTGCTGTCAAGCGATGCCACTTTATTAATGGTTTATTTAGGTCTACTTTGCGACTTTCACAAGTGCTAAAGTTTCAGGAGAGTTTTTATATATCTTGTCACTGCAATGGATTAAGATTGAAGTTGAAGTAGATTGTATCTACTACAAACTACAATTACAAGAAACCGTCTGCAATTAAACACGTTGTGTGTGATTTGCAAATGCCGGACCGGACGTATTATTCCCAATGAAACACATGCTGATTAAATGCAACGATGAAAAGTAAACGGAAAGTCACTAGCTCTGCTAACGTGAAGAAAAACCAATGCATAAAAGAACGCTACGCACAGTTCATTCGGAAAGTAGCGTTTATCGTGTAGAGTCTAACGTGCTCTATTGTGGAGGTTACTTACGTACGTAGATGAAGTTTGTTGAGAATTTACTCAAAGCTCTAAATGGAGGATGACGAGTTGTAAGTGTTTAAAGAGGTTGGAAGATTGTGTTTGGGCTTTTCTCTCGCCTTCCTTTTTCTGGCGCCAGGCAGAGAAACGTGGACTCGACTGGGCTGAGCATTAAAAATGTTTTACTATGTAGTGTATGTTCTCTTGAGAAGAAGTATGTACCTAGTTCTGACCTCTAATCGTTTTTCATGTAAAAAGTCGTATTTTTGTCAAATCTATAGCTTCTTCAATGTAGATATTTGCTTGAAGTTTGATTTGTGGAGTCTTAGATCGCGAGGCGGAAGGAAGGTTACGCCTACATACTTGTTAAGTATATGTACATAATATGCTAGCAGTCTTTCATTTCATGGATTTTCATATAATGCTCATGACAGTAACGAAGTAATTATTTAATAATTATACATAGAAATAATAGTAATATTTCACTTTCAGATTCATATGTTTCAAATTAATTTGCCTTCTTCTTGTGACTATCTATCTGTTCTTTTCTATATTTTTTTCATTATCTCACTTCACTTCTGTGTCTTTGTTCACTTCCTACTTCTGACTTCTACTACCACCCTATGCCAAATGTGTTGAAAAATTATTGTATGAATCTGAAGAGCGTCTTGAGTTAAGGGTGAAACTCAGGAAGGACGCTGACGGGATCCATATTGTCGAGACTAAATGAGCTCATGCAGTGTAAGACTTTCATAATTAATCATTTACTTTTCTTTTTAAGTTACTGCTCTTGTAAGAAATTAGCCTTAGCTTTGAATGTGCGTGATTCTTTTTTGTGTATAATTAACTAGCTACCTATATTCAATCAACAGAAAATTTTAATACTCTGTCCGCGACCGATGAATTTTAACCAAAACATTTTTTAAACAATACGTGACCTGTCAAAGAAATCCTACCATGAATCTTTTTGTAAAAGTACCGCGATTTGCACTGACACCACTGGTTTTGCTTTCCTTTGTCCGAGAATGGTGCCAAATTGTCCATCAGTAGCATTTCAATAATTTTCCTGTCGCAATTTAATTTTCTTGTTATTTGTGTGAAGTGTATTGTCTTTAGAATAGCTTGTATGGTTATTTTTTGAAAATGAAATCCTTCTTTTCTCTTTCACAACTTTTCACAAACACATTAGTTTTACAATACATGGTCCTCAGAGGAATACTTAATTGCATACATAGGTATTAAGATTGGCTTTGTGGTTTATTACATGCAATAGCTCCGTGAAGAATGTCAGGAACTTAGGTCATCCTTCAAATCATTAAAGTGAAAAGGTGGCGACGTACGCTTTCACCCCTAAAATCATTGCCGTTAAACTTTGTGTTAATGAATTCGGAGAGTGCATTTGTTGTAACGTGTGTGTGTGGTAATAATCTAGTACAAATCAACTTTTACCAAAGGATCAAGTAAGGCTCCCGTTATTGGTCTGATGACCAAAGATACAATTTCTTGCTTGTGTGGTCTTATGAGTCTCGGTATTTGCATGAAACGAAGTGTATGTGAAATTGATGAACTTATACCTATTGCATGCTAATTTACATGGAAGAGATGGTCTAAAACTTACTAGAACGACTTTCTGAGTGATTTCATGACATGTAGTGAACTTTAAACCATACTAATTTCTTCTATTAATTGAATTCTTTACTAATTTTGCATGTCGTGTGTGATTTTGTGTGGATTTGTAGTTCGCCTGAAACGGATTGGGCGTGAGAGTAGTGAAAAATGAAGCAAAGCATCTTTCACGTCAACAACATGCTGCCATTAAATTATCAGGTAAACGTCCTACCTACCACAGGACTCAACGTTATCCAAATCGTAGCATTATATATCGCTTGAATGTTTAGCATGCTTCTTCTACTTTACCCTTCTACCTCTATCGCTTAATGCTTTAAATTTGTTGGGCTACCGGCATTATAACCATCGTCCATGAGGCATTTTAAGGTAATGGTTAGGAATTTGTAGAATTCCGCAGTACGACATTTTACGACAATATATATAAATGACATACTACCACTGTCGATTATTGTGTATTGTACTTGTGATTGGTATATGACGTCCTCAAGTGATTTGGTTCAAACGACTAGATAATATTTTTTTGTGTTGAAATCATCTTTGTACACTCTCTTTATTTTTACAGAGCGCAAAACCAAAAGAATCGGTTGAAAACACTTTATTTTGATCCCCTCCTCAACTTCTTCATTTACACGTCAGAGAGCAACACAGAGACTTTTTACAGAGACATTATTACTCTACTACAATATATTTATAGTCAACTCTTATTACATCCAGTTTGAAACGAAACGAACATTGAATTTTGTAAGACTTCAGTTCTTAGGATGATTCGAATGATATTACATTTGATGGGCTGCCGACTTGTACTGTGACGTCTATAGTTTTGTTCGTTGTCTACATGTGTGTGTCTTTGTTTCTTGGATGACTCTTCCCGGTGAATGTTTTATTTGTTACTGTTCGTTCGTACGTTCGTACTCGTTCACAAGATTTTTGTAGACGAGTTCATGTGCAACAAGCAAGTATGAAAAACCCGAAAGCATGCTCCTGTTCACCGAACCGATTGATTAAGGAAATTCAAGAGTTTATTTGAAACCTTATCGTGCCCACTTATCTCTCAAGGATAATTTATTATGGGAAAAAAGTATTCTTTCACAACTCTCTCTCTCGATGATCTCCCAAGACGCATTCACGATCATTGTTGATGACTGCACAACACAAACATGACGACTTCAGCTTTCCGTCACTTTGTCATGAGGGTTCCTCACGAAAGCCAGCAAAACTTGTTACCGCAAACGAATGAAGACACAAAAGCACTCAAAGAGAAAGCATTTTATTTTCTAACTCCTGTGCACGCACTTGTGCTACTTACAGAGTTGTTGAGATATTTGTTTTGGGACTGTTTCGCGAGTTATTTTCATGAATGGTTGACAATTTTTAATTGAGCTACAATTTACAATTGGAGAAAATTTCAGAGAAGACAAACCCAAAGGTAATCCTTTTCAACAGTGTATTTCTTCTTGTGATGATGTCGTTTTCTCAGTACAGACAGCCTCTTTTAAACATGCAGTTTAACGTAACGTTAATGTATGGCATTACACTTCTTTGAAAATTAAAAGATCCACCGGATTTTGTGTGATCGCCGTAATGATTTCTTTAAGCAAACTTTTTTTCTAAATAATGTTTCATTTTTTATCCAGTAAAAATCATTAACTTGACTAGAATCCAAAAACGTAGAAAACTATCATCCGTAAAAAATTACTCTTTACTGACTGATTTCCTTAATTCTTTGTCTGAAAATAATTAAGAATACTCTCAGACGCTTTGGGTTTGCGCAAATACTATTACTTGACGTGATGGCAAGTGACAGACAGGAGTTTGCCTTTCTGTTTTACATACTTATTATTTTTACGAAGTAAATACCGTAATGACTGACTGTATGTACTTGTTATATTAGTATCATTCACTATATATACTACTATTACTCATTTTTTGTAAAAACAATCCTTCTCTGTATGAGACAACACTGCATATTACTATAACTGGCTACCTGCAATGCACTACGCATATTATTGTATTGCATTTCTCACACAAAAAAACCTGCCAAAAAATTATAAACTTGGCGAATATTAATCTGTTTATTCTCTTTAAACAAGCGCTCTGTATGTTGCATTTACGTCTGTCTGTCCATAATGAGTTCCTTTGTCACTCCTGTCGTCTTCTGTACCACCGTTGTTGTCGTAATTTTTAAAAAAGCATACCAGTTTCAGTATGCTACTAACCGAATTATTTTTAGTTGCTTGGCTTGAACTAAAAGTATGCAAAGCTTGAAGTAATGAGGCAAGTCCTGCTGCATTTCTAAACCTTGTATGTATCTGTATATTTTTGAAACAGTTTCTTCGAGAGTTTTGCGCAATTTGATATTTATTTTTTTAAATAATGAATGCGATAAACAATACTTTGTAAAGTTTATAGCGATTATTTTTTAATTTTATAAACCTTCTTTTGAAAGCAACCCGTTCGGTTGAAGAGTTTTGAGATCCGATGCTACGGGAAATTTTTGTGACTTCAACTTTTTGAGTCGTTGTAAATCGCGAAGTTTTTGTATTATATTAAGCTTTCAAGGCTTGATGAGGCTGTGAAATTATAGTTTTAGGCACGGTTTGAAATTGGAATGGAATGGGGTTATTGAATATTGATTTGTATACATGCCAAAAACTATGCTACTACTAGCTGCCACGAAGAGCTGCGTTGTAGTACAAAATTCTTTGTAATATTCTTAAACACTTTATTTGCAGCGGTTCTAGCAGTAGCACATTTTTTAGCATGTGTAACAAGCTTCGTAATTAATCTCGTGAAGTTTAACATATACCTTTTTTTAAATTTTTTTTTGAAACTATGAAAAGTAAAATGTTGGAGGGATCCCGCTAACAAACTGTTTGATTGATTCTATTTTCAGGCCGCTTGCGAAGAATGGGACGAGCACCTCGAAATTTGTTAACAATTACTGGCAAAACTTAAATCAGCCGAGGAAGAAGTCACATCACCACAAAGACAGACGGGAAAATTTCTAACTCCGTAGCCAATTCATTGACGTATTATATAGACCAGACATTACCACACTTATATGAAGAGGTAACTTTCATGCTGCCAGTTGCACCGTCTCGTCTTTTTGAGTAGAAATATGGCATAGCAGATTGAAATAGTGTTATCCATAGTGAACGTTAGATTGTGGAACTTTGTGGTAGGCTTCATGTTCACCTTACTGTGAGCAGGATAACAACAATCGCTGCAAAAATGTTGACGTTGCTGATTAAAGGTATTGCAGGTATTTTTGACAGCACGCTTGTGCTCTTCTCGTTCTTTAAGCCGTATATTATTCAATATTTAAAGAAAGTATAAAATATGATATGGTAAACGCTAAATAAAACATTATTTGCACAGCTGGATGGACTAGGTTATATTATAGATTAGCTTCTAGTTACAGTTACTTCCTCATGTATTCAATGTGAAACTTTATATCTCAACCTAAAAAGATGTCACTTTAAAATCACCTATTTAAACGGATTATAATTTACTCTCCGAAATCAAAAAGAATTGCTACCTACTTAAGTATCACGTTTTGTGGGTAAGAAAATTTGTCATTTTACCAAATCTAGACTCGAACAAAATAGTTCAAGAATAATTTACTGGATAACTAACAATATGTAATTTACTGTTTACATAAATGATTTTATCAAGAAATTTGGGGAAAATATCAAACCCAGTCGTTTTTGATAAATCAATTCAATGCCAAAAATATTTCTTGTGTTTCATATTTAATTATCAATTTAGAAAGCAAAGTGTAACAAAAACGCTCCATCATTATCACGCTTAACGCGATGTAAAACTTTACTACGATTTCTTGGCAAACTAGAATGTTGGTTACGAAGAGCGGATACGATTCTGGTTACGATTGGAGGATATTTGAAAAATCAAGCAAATACTTGCTGTGAAATCAATTTGCTAATTCAGAGAAGAAATTGTAAAGTCAAAAGTCGTTACTGTAAACAGAAATTCATAAAATATGAGTATTTTTTGTAACGCTGTACTATGTTTAATAAGATGTTTTAAGATCCCCCTGTTCCTGGTTTATGTAGTCCAAGCTTCAGAGCTTGAAATATCGGAAAATTGTGACTAGAATCCCACAAATTTGAATGTGTGCGAATTGAATAGGAGGTAAGGGAGTGAGAGACAACGAAAAATGTTTAAAATGTGTGTCTCTGTAGCGTGTAGTCAGGCAGTCAGTAGTTTGTAGATTGCAGTATTCATTAATATATTATATCTTTATGCATCCGCTTTCTCCTTCACAAGAAAGCATTTGGATGGATTTATTCTTTTCTAATCAGTGCCCAAGATGTGCTGTCAGTTTTTTCACAAATTAATACTTGATGTACTTCAGAAACAATGTTTAAATTAAGGTGTAACCGCTAGAGAGGTGTCATTTTGTTGGCGCATTTCCAATTAGCGGTTACTCGCCACTTGTACCTTCTGTTGTTGTGTTATTAAGTTTTTTAAACGTTTCAATTCAAATGGCTCATATAAACAACTGGCTGTTTCAACTAGATTCAACCGCACAGGAAGTATGCACATGTACATACATATGAATTCGTATTTACATGGACTGCTTTTACAATTCGACAGAAATGCCAACATTTTATTAGGAGATGTGTTGTATGTGTGGTGTACACTCGTAAACTGCTCCAAATCATGTGTACCTTTGTCCAGTTAACGTATTTGTATACCTGTTATCACTAGAAATATTGGTTATTTCTAATATCTTGCGACCTTATTCGCATACATCGATTCATTAAGTAGTTATGTTTTCAGTAAAAAAGGCTGGTTTTGGGTACCTTTCTAAAAGTGTGACAATTGTTGAATAAGAGCAAAGGTTCACAAGAGGTATTCTACAAGATTATTTAGCTTTCCCAAGTATTTATGGATTTACTAGAATGTATGATGAACTTGTATTGCTGCTATTTCACTTAAGAAAATCAGCTTGCATGAAGCATGGAACATCACAAAAGAAAATTAGAACTCTTTTGTTTAATGTCGTTACTTATCGGTAGATGTAATTAAATACGTATAGCTTATATAAATACTGGTTTTAATTTCTGACTTGCAAATTGCATTCGTGTACAGTGTAATTTAATTGTTATACAGATATCGAGGTTTTATTTGTAGGACAAGTATAAATGTGTTATCTGTGTATGTACATATAGTATCCTATATATAAGCTACAACATAAATAGCGTTAATGTTGCATATTATCATTATACATACATTATAATGTACATATTATATTATTATCGTTTTTTGTGTTCACGAGAGCGTGATTAAAAACTTTTACACATAATGTAATGAGACAACTGGAGATGTAATTAGTGTGCGCAGAATTTATTCTCTGCAGATGCCTCCACTTCTCGGGAGGCATTCTGTTCAAAATGCAATACACAATATTTTTTAAAATTATTCCCTTTCCGTTTCATCTCGCCGCGAGTCTGGCACTGTGTATGGCCATTGACGACAGAACAAAGGGTTCATTCTTCAACGGTTTTTCAAGTCGATAGACAACCACATTTTTGTCCTCTCCTGAAGTCACGAGGTACTCATTGGAATAGCTGAAAGTGGCATTAGTCACGGGTCCCTTGTGATGCGACAATGTTTGAACACAAGTTGCCATTTCCGGATGAAACAAATTCACTGTTTTGTCGTCACTCGCTGTCATCACCAGTGCCCCGTTCGGGCTCCACCGTACCTTCCGAATGGGGGCGTCATGCGCATTTTTGTTTTGAAAAAGGAGACTTCCTGTTTTCACATGCCATGCCGTAAGTGTCCCATCCCTCGACCCACTTGCCAGACACTTGCCCCTCGAGTCAAAGTGAATACTGTGGACTTCATCATCGTTCTCGGTGAACTCGTAGAGCAGCCGGCTTCCTCCCTTTGGAGTTGCACAGCGCCCCATCATCCTTACGTCCCAGAGCCTGACCTTAGTGTCTGCAGAGCAGGTTGCTACAGATTCACACAAGTGATCGAAACTGCAGTCGGTAATCTCGCTTTTATGGCCTTCCAATGTTGAGATGAGGTTGCCACTTCTCAAATCCCATAGCGCAGCCTTGCTGTCAATGGACGCGGTGAGGAGGGTATTGCCAGAAGTGTCAAACTGAACACTGGTGATGTCAAATGTATGTCCGTCTGCAAAACGGTACATTGCCACACCTACAAATCATTGTCGATATCGCGGTTTTTAAAAAACGCCCTCACGAGTAGTAACGTTTTGCGTAAATCTCTTGTCATAGAGCTTTGTGGACTTTCACCGTGGACCAGATCATGGACATAAGCTGAGCAATCCGAGCAACCAGATGCCGACATGGTAAAGTCGGAACTTGTGTTTGCACACCGAATCTTCCCTTTCGTCACTGCCAACTCTGCTTGGCACTTGCTGTTATTGTTCATCACGCCATTCCGAGCCGTCAACGAAGCTGTTGGGCTGTAAGAAAGCTCCCACAGACGGAGCGTTCCATCTTCTGATACGGTCACCGCTTTATCGCTACATTTCCATCGTGAAAATCAATGAACCACATAACATGAGGAATTTGGGTCACCTTTCAAAGTCTGTTATATAAGCGGAGGTAATAAGCTGTGAACACAATTTTTTTGTGAGAGAAAGCGTACGCCAAATGACTCAGTGAAATGGCGCTAATCGGAGCAGTGTGTCCTTGCAACAATGCACTTTCTCGCATTCCACTCAAGTCCCAAGCGGAACACGTATTTTCCGCGTTGCTTGTCGTAATGCATCTGTGGAAATGATGGAATGGTGTCATCTCAAGTTTCTTGGATGATACTAGTAAAAATTTTACATTCATGCAGAGATGCTTTTAAAATGCTGTTACTATTAAAATATAAAATACAGCTGTACGTTCTCCCGTCTTTGCTCAAGCACATTTGGGTGACAGGACATGAATGCGGATAAAACGAGTACTGCTTCACGTAACGCTTGCCATAGTCATGCAAACAGCGCTCCTTCAGTTTTGTCAACGCGTCGACAAGTGCCGTCCTGTGGTTCCTTGCTGAAAATAACAGGGGTTCGCCTTTCAAAATTTCTGCGGAGAACTTTGACACGCTTGATACGTAGTTCAGGTCCAAAAGTTCTATAACTTTCTCCCGGGTCTTTCCCTGGCAGTCAAGGAACTGAAGGATGAGGCCGGGGGGATGGTAGCGAATGTGGATGAATTTTAAAACAACGTCCTGAAATGCATTCCGACTGCTTTTCCCAGGGCCTGGCAGCCGACGTGAGGAAGAATTTGGGATATCTCGTCGTAGTTCTTTCACCATTGTGATCATGAAGTGAAGAAATTATAAGAAAAGGGAGATGCATAATGAGCGAAGGATTATGATTTTTAAAAAGTTTCCTGGGTGGGTGGATGCAAATTCGGTTTCAATAACTGTAAGATGCGATACAAGATGCGTGTATTGTTATAATATGCGTATGCCAATTTAGAATCCAGCGAGTTTCTTAGGAACTTTTGATGCTTGCTCCTCAGCTTTTTCCCGTTTCGGTGAAAGCTTGCCTTTGAATGATAATCCTAAAGAGCAGTACAATAGGGCAAACTGTTACATTTACCGGCAGCCATTATAAATGCATAACTTTACTCACGAATACAGACAGTTCTATTTACAAAAATGTACAATTGAAAGAAAGTGTAAATGATCTTTATCCTACGAAAGAGTAATTAGGTAATTTTTCTGACAACGAATAATATGCTTTTCGTCCTCGCGTCATAAATGAACGCAAGAAACGGGCGATCGACAACAAACTGGATTCCATCGAGATCAAGTGACCTTGCTTCTGCTGCAATGACCTGTTTGAAATTATAAGAAATACAGGGTTTACAACTTCCTGTGGGTTCAGCGAATGAAATTTTAGTGTATGAATATATATTTTACCGTCACGGCAGAAGCTTCGCTTCCGGCTTCATTGACGTCTAAAAAGGCTTTGTGAACAACTTCCGTGATCCTCAATCCGGGCTCTTCTGAAATACGGGTGAGCTCTGCAAATTCCGTGGTCATTCGCTCCATTCCCAACTGCAATTAAAACTAAGTCTTACTACGACAGCCTCTTCAAATTGTAGATTCTAAAATCAGAGATTTCTTACGGTTTTTAGCGCTTGGCTACCAACCAAGTCAACATTGGACTCCAGCGAAAATTTTGGCATCTTCACATCTACCAATCGTGATCTCAGTCTCGTAGGGATGCCGGCAAGAACTCCATTTGTGAGCTTTTCCTCGACATCCGTCAATTTGACACCTTCATCGGGAAGCAGGACAACTAAGCTGTACCTCTGAGTCTACACATCATACACAGCATATTCGCAACCATATATACCAAAATTTACGTTTGTCGTATAAAAATTCGTAAATTCTTGCTATGCATCATCACCTTATCCTCTACGTGACTTACCGAATACGGTAACGCCACTGCGGACACCTTCAATTCCGGAAATTGCCCATACTTGAAACGACGAGCTTTGTCTAACTGCATCATATTCACGGTTATGTTTTGACCAGTCAGAGTTGCGAAACGGTGCTTCGAGGTGGCCTCGGGATTGAATGGAAATTTCCACGTCCCTTTGAAATGGATTGCACTCACTAGAAGCATGACGGTTTGGGCGTTGAGCATCGCTGAGAACACAAACCATTTAATAGTCGTTGCGTCTGGTTTAACCATTTGGTTATAAATATGAATGATATGCAAAAGTTACATGGAACAATCACTTCCTGGATTTTGTTCAGGGTGGCATTTCTCGCCCACTTGTTCACCGTTTCCGCTGCCATAGTCATGCGTCGAAAGTCCACCTGCTCGGCGTCAGCAAAGAAATGGCTCCTGATTATCTCCAGGTACGGACGTTTCACAGGATATATAGGGCCAAGAAAGATTCTGTTTCCAAAAAGTAGCCGAACACCTTCATCTTCTAGTGAGCTTTCCTAGAATACAGGAAAGCCACAATTTAAGCTTAGTTTTGAGTAACACATAAGATGTTACTCTAAGGATGTTTCATAAAATGTTCAACCTTGAGGGATGAGATGAGATCTTTAAAGCCAGCATTAACTTGACTTTCATCCATGTCTTTGCTAATCCTCAGTCCTTTAGTAATCTCCTGCTCTGTTTGACCAGACGCTCCTGGTCGAAGCATAGCCAAAGCCACTTGAATACTCAACGGAGACAAGACGACATTTCGATCTATGAGCTCAACCACTTCTTCTCCCTTTTCCGTCTCTCGTCCCACTCGAACCTAGAACAACATAAAAATGTATCACGCATTTTTTTACAAGAATAGAAATTTTACAATAATAGAAAACTTTATATATGTGCATGCAAATCACAAACCTTCTTCGACACATGGTACAAATCCTCCGTGAACAAATTTGTGGACTCTGCAATCCTCTGCAGCTCGACAGATCTGGAGTCGCGTCTCCCAGCGAGAGCGTCCTTGACACAAATGCATAAGCCCAGGAGCAGCGCTATTTGTAATCCAATTCTACTCCAATAATCTGAACAAGAAAAGGAAGCAACCCTCCAATTAAACAGTGCTGCATAAAGCATCACTAATTTCAAAGTGATAAAACCTTACTGGCAATCATATTTGTTAGATATGAGCTGCAAAATGAGTATGTATATAACGTCTTCGTTCAATCTATGTTATAAGAAGTGTGCACGTTCCCTTTGAATACACAACTGAGGTTAAAAGTATATCACATTTTTTTGCAAAGGTGTAAGCGAAAAAAATAAGTTCAAATGGAAAAAAGTAAGTCTTCCACCCTTGCTTAAAGTACGCACTCTTCAACACAAACGACATGCATACACTGATGAGTTCAGATATTTTGGCGATGAAAAGATTGCAGATAATGTGTTTCCTTCGTCTTCTCAGTATGGTTTGTGAGAGTGTGTGTCGAAATGTGAGTAAATGTATATTATGCAAGCATTTTATGATTCCCGTTCCCATATACATCCCTCTCGTCCAAATTTTCTTTGCATGCACGGTGCCGCAGAGCGACAGCAGGATTCCCAGAGAGCGTAAAAAAGCAATAAGTTTAGATGATATACCTAAGCAGGTAAATAGTGAAATAAAAAATTACTCTCTTCACAACCTGGATGAAATAAGTTGAGTGTGAACGGATGGATGTGTAGAAGAGCTCATAGCGTTTTTGAGGACTGCATACGGCGTGGACATGGTGGTGTGGGGGTGCTAAGTTAAAATCGCATTAAAAGTTTAACCTTGCTTTTTACCTTTGCGTCTTGCTTCGCCGAGTATTCTAGTATTGTCTTATTGTTGTTGAGCTACCTTTTTGCTTTATCATTGAAGTATAAGACATGCACGCGGATTTGCTAGCGATATGTAATATGTTGTTACTAATGACTCTTTCATCTTTTGGGGATTCGTTTTGACGATCAGTGTGCGTGGCTTCTGTGCTTCGCCGTGTACTTAATTTTTTATGTTATAGCCATCACTTCCTTTTTGGAATTGTTGGAGATGATTGTAGCTGCGTGGGAATATTGTTTGCGTTTGCGAAGAGGAAGGATGATTTCATCTTATGAATTACTTGGAAAGAGAGTAACAAAGTGAAGAATGAGGCTTGTGAATTGTATGGTCAATATGTGTCATGAATTTTTATACCACATTTTCAACTGTAACATCACGAAACTGAAAAAATTGGATTACTGGATGAACATAATGTTCTCCGAATACAATGTGTCTTAAAATATTAAACACACACTCAAGTATGACACCATTAGTGAGGCTTGGACTTATCATGAGTAACGATAAATGAAATCTACAAAAATGAATGCATCTCGTGAGTGTGAAGATCGTTACAAGGAAGGAACTGACAGGAGTGTTTATGCAACCTATAAAAAGACATGTTGCATCCTCATGCGCAACAAAGTTTGCATCGAAACCAGTTTGGCCACAATTTTAATGGGTTATTTGAAGATATATTTACTCTCATGTTACTCTTTTGTGAGCTTTTAACTAAACGTTTAGGTTGACTCCCAAACTCTTGTGAGTCGTGAATCACTTGACTTTGTTACATGTTAGCTGTAAGTATTTAAAATGCATACAAATGTTCCATGCCCTATGGACAGAATCGTGATCAGAGATCACCTATCAGTATACACTCTTTACGTTGCAGACATACACGAAACAAACATTCCTTCAAAATATTTAAAATTTTATGGCCTAAACTAGCTCTACTTAACCTAACAGACTGCATGACTGCATCCCATTTTTTGAGGATATAACAACACCAAAAAATTCTTTTGATGCGTGGTCTCTGCTCGCGCGGTATAGCACGTTATGTGAGGTAGAAATACACAAACAATATGCACTCGTTTCGGTTCTTCCGCATTGTGCAACAAAGTTAAAAAATGCAGAAGAGGAATATCATGCCAGTACGAAAAGGAAGTAATGTGCAGTTTGCATCAATGAATTGGATTCTTTTGTAGGTTTAAAGGCAATTTTAGAACTCGCATGATCTTCCTACACTGACCGATGCAGCGACATAGCTCTTCCTGCAATAAAGATCAAACATGGTTTTATAAGCGAAATTAGTTTATTGTACAAGCATATTAGAACAATTACGGCTGGCCGAGTTTGTTTGGTAGCCTTCTATGGAAGGCTTAATGTTTCAAATGAAGCTGCAATACAATAGTGAAAGCATATATGTCAAATGTTGCTGGAAATATAGGTGAAAGTCCTACATTCAGCGGGATCGATATTTTCTGCCTAGGCGTTTGCTCAATCTTTGCAATGGAGGGTGTATGTATACTAAAGCTTTCTCCAGGAAATGTATATGTGTAATGTGTAATACCAACGTGATGCTAGATGCATTGCCGCAATTCTCTATGCTTCACTGCTTGTGAAGTCACGAGACGTACGTTGTAGCATTGGAATGGAAAAATCAATGGAGAAAGTATTCTACGAAGAAAGTTTTTAGTTTTCTTCAAAATAAAACTTAATTCAATTTATTTCCGATAAGCTGATAGGTTGAAATGTAAAGTGTGTGAATGAATTTAGATAATTCGTAAAAAAATGTCGATGGAAATTGTGAGAAAGATTGCATGTGAAAAAGAAAACTCGCAGCTTGTTCCAAGTAAGATATATTAAATATATATATTTTTTAAAATTAAGATATGATTCATATGAATCTTACTAAACTTTAGTGGTCGCTACGACATGCATAATTATTCGATATCACGCTAGTTTCACCAGCATTAGCGTATTTAATCTAAATAAATTATCTCTTTAAAGGTAAACCAAGGGATGAGCGACAAAGACTTCGCCTGTGGGGCCTTTACGAGCTCCTTGTCATTCTAAGGGTCATTCTAACTCTAAACATTCAAACAGGTTGGATTCATCAAGATGAATTTACCAATTCCCTTGAAACAATTGCAGGTAAACCTTAAAAGACATTTAACCACACACGGTTTGACCAGGGTTGAAACTTTAATCTCTGTGTCACCTGCCATTCTGCAGGAGACTACTTTGACCTACAAGTCTTCAAGGCCCCAGGCTTCAACGCGAGTTTCCCCACGCGGTCCATGACCATTCTGCACGCTACCGTGTACGCTCCATACCTCCTCTGCAATTACTTTCTCACCTACCTCCACCCCATTGGGAAGGAGCTCATTCCAAACGCAAAACTCCTCCTTCTCATCCCCCGACTATTTAACGTTGCACTCTCATTTTTCGTTGACTACCTCTTCGTCAAATTCCTTGAGCTTAATGACGTCACTCACAAACCCTCCAACGACACCAGTGAGCCACAGCAGCACCAGCACCGACTTCAACTGGAGGGTGGCACGCAATCCAACACTGCGGGGGGCTCCTCGACTCAATCCTCCACCACGAGTTTGAGATCTTTGCAGGAGACAAATTCAATAAACACTACGACCAGTAGTTCAAGCATCCCTTCAAATGAAACGAGCGATGACACTGACGCTGACCTCCTGAATGATTCCCACTCCTCCACAACCACAAAGGACTACTCCATCCAACTGGTCACCTTCGCCAGTTCTCAGGTGCTCCTCGTCTTCGCAACGAGGACCCACCCATCCTCCCTGAACTTGCTGCTGTTTGCTTCCCTCCTGTACCTCGTTTCCGAGTCGTTCCACTCCTTCGACAACTACATCCCCATCAAGGCGAAGTATATCAAGGCTCAGACTGCTTTGGAGAGGGTGCGCTACCTTCGGGAAATGAAGCGGTCGGGCTACACCGGGATCCGAAATTTGCAGTGGATCACAGCAATCATTGTGACCGGCCTGTTTAACGATCCAGAGTTTTTCTTGTCGTACGCCTGCATCCCTTTGTTCTTTTACATGCAGCGTGGCATCAGCCATCCGCTCGGTGGAATGAAGTACTTTCACGCGAGAATATTCACGTTTGTCACCTTCTTCTTTGTATTTTCCATCCCCTTCATTTTGTGGGATTCGTTCTACTTTGGGAAGCTCACCTTGGAGGACATTCGTACGTTCAACATCGGCCCAGACAGCTTTGTCGTCACTCCAGTAAACTACTTTGCTACCAAGGACTCGCCCTTCCGGAGTTTGTGGGCGTACCCGAAAATTTTCGTGATGTACTTTCTCCTCTTCAACGTGCTCGGAATCATGGGCATTGTTTCGTTTTTCAAGGAGCTCTACGACATTTTCTTTGCGGAGTGGAGATACAAGCCGAATCTCGACTGCCACTGGACGTTCCTCAATTGCGCCTTGTTCCTGCCCCTGTTCTTTTTGATTCGAGGAAACGGCTCGAGCACTTCCCCGGTTGACCTTGTTCCACTCATTTTCCCCTTGGTGTACATGCACGGGCATAAGATCCCGTTGGTGTCTCGCTTCAGCTATAAACTCGGATTCGTCTGGTTTTTCTGCAATATTCTTGGCGTCTACTTCTGGGGCTACGTTAGCCAAGGGGGGATTCTCACGAGTTTTCTCGACTTGCACGATAAGCTCGTTCCACTGCGGTTCAACGAGACTCGAGTCGATATCACTTTCTCTCAAATGTCAGCTATACCTCCAACGTTTGTCCTGGTCATACCGTCAAAGTGGAAGAGTATCGTGGAGAAGCCCGAGTTGCCCTGGGATGACATGAGTGCAAATGGCGACGGTCTGCCTCATAATCTGTATAAAACAGTTCTCAAGCTGGAGTCGACGAATAAGCTTCGTGTGTTCCACACCGGGGTGTCCCCGCTGCCAATGGATCACTTGGAGAGGGACTTGAAGCGACTGCTCGCGAAGCAAGAGGAAGTGAATCCGAAGCAACATCGTATAAGCTTCTTGGTGATACCGCACGTGTATGGGCGTGAGAGCGAGAAAGCATTTCGGTATTTGAAACCAGTTCATGTGAAGACGTACTGGAACCATGTGTACTTGAGTTATCTGAATGAGGAGTGCAACGGGTGTAATTATATGCACATGGGATTAAGCCTGTATAAAATTGACCGTATTGCGGATCACACCGATTTCAAAAGTACTAACAAGACACAAGCAGCATCAGCCTTTGCTAACTTCAACTTTACCACTGGTGATGATAGGTTTAGGAATATATTCAAGTTTCAGGACACTTTATACGATTTTCTGATGTATATAGCTGACCTCTGCACAGCAGGCTTGACATTCGTACTGTTTTTCACGAGTTATTTAGTGTTTCTAACCTAGTCGAATCGAAACTATGCGGAAGTTTTTATTTATTAGTAACAAAAGTTTGAGTTCACAGCATATTTGGTATATATATAGTATATAATATTTGTACGCAAATTAAAATAACCTTATTAGTATGTGATCGTAAAGATATATTAAAGTACTCCGTAAGAACTTGGCCAACAGGTGGTTTCCTTTGAGCAAGTTTGGTTATTTTCACATTCAATAAGAACACCGTTTTATTATTGAGGTTAACGAATAAAGTTGAATTTCTTACATACTATATATACTTAAGATTTCATCCAGAAAAATAGAATTAGTGATTTGGAAAAGCACCCCGAGGTGACATGAAACTGTACTATAAAGTATTTGTTGCTTATTTCGAACAGGTTAGGTGACAGACGCGCATTCACTCACTATTGGACCGATATTTCATTATATCAAGTACATAACACACGGTACACGAGCATAGTTCAGAACGATCAAAGACGAGGCACAATTGCGTTCAATTATTGGGACGGTAAGGGTGTTCCGAATTTGCTCACATGAGCTGCTGACTTGACTTCTCGACATTTCTGTTGACAAAAATGACAACACTGAATAGGTAATCTAATAATTAACAAAACCATTTATATCATTGCAAAACAAAATCCACTTACAGGATGATCAATGTAGTCATCACATGCGTAACACCATACAGAAAGATCCGCAAAGCTCAGCGCCAACTTGTGCTCAGACTCTACAGAGTGCTCCTCCATATGCCCTTTGACATATCGGCTGCAGTACACCTTTAATATAATAAAGTATTTTTATTTAATCTTTATAATCTGTCAGTAATTACAATCAGCAACATTTTAAAAAATCAGCAAGTTTATGTTTAGTCATTTCTGCAAACTCACCGTATAACAAGTCAAGCAAATCCAGTTTTCCCCTTCATTATTACAATCAGTACATCGAGCGTGAACGTCGATTCCGTTAGCCGGCAGAGGACTAATGTTATCTAAATGAGGACACTTATCCGATGGTTGAACAAGAACACCTGCCATTAACCCATCCTGGAAAAATGAATGTCACACTTGCGTTACTTGCCAGCGCTCGGCAGGTTTACAATGCTTGTAAGTTCACATACACTCTCAGCCTTATTACCTTGTCCTTCACAACCTCCTGCATTTTACTGATATCCTCGGCAAGTACTCCGCTCAAGCTTCCTCCAACAGCTCCTTCCACATCCGTCAGCATTGTCAAAGTAATGCCTTCCGAGTCTGCCTGCGGTTGATCAGTACTGGTTCCGGAAGCGGTGGCTTCTTTGTCATTGCCTTGAGGATCCATTGCAGCGCTGCTTGACAAAACTGATAAGTTTTGATTCTTGTCGTGTATGGTCACTTTCTCCAATGACTCTTCTAAGCACTTTGTATCAAGCTCGGGATACGTTCCGACTGGCACCAGTTCAGAATTGAAAGGAAACTGCTTTCTATACGGATTTACTGCAGACCAAAACTCTGCTTGTGTATCTAAAACATTACGAATTGACTCTATAGCAACACTATCTATTTCATCGTTCAGCTGAAGAGGCGGGATAGGATCTCCTAAAAGCGCTTTGGTGCACAATGTCATTGAATACGCTATTGCTGTCAGGTTGTATCCTCCTTCCAAAGCTAAAATCACACGGCCATTTGCCAAAGAAGAGAGCATGTGTGTCATGTGCGCATATCCTTCAGGAGTTACTCTGCAACCTGCAAAAAGAGTACCGAAAAATTATACTTGATCAGCATTACCACTCTACCTTCCTAGCTTACCGCAATATGCAAGCACAACACTTGTGCACAGCACTGCATACATGAATGAATAGTTGTGCTGCACACATGCATTACTTCTAGCTGGGGCTAGAGAACAAACATGTAGATTTACATTCGCACGTAGTAAAAAATACCGCATCATAAGAATTGACGGCTCGACGGAAAACAAAACTCGAGTACCATTTTGCATATATTTTTCACACAGTATACACTCACATGTAAACAAATTGACCATTTGAATATTGACTATAAAAAAAGCCGATGTCACTGATGTCAGAGTGAAACTATGTATAACGCAATTTGCATGAATGAAGCTGCTATAAAAGTTAATCAAAAGATTAGTATAATGGAATATTTTAACAACCACACACAGATATAAAACAAAAAGCATAATGTAGTACTCTAGTGAAGCTCTTGCGCTGGGATATTCAAATTCCAAAAATATTTTACCTTTTCACATCCTGAGCTTGGATAGCATATTGAGCTGCCAGTGCAACGTTATTGAACAAACAGAAACCACAAGGTTCATCTATTTCTGCATGGTGGCCTGTAAGGAAAGGACAGTCAAAAACATTCAGAACAAATGTACACAACGAGAATTACGAGAAACAAGCTGGTACATCAGTTTTGATTTGTGAGTAATACAAATTCCAAGAGTCAAGACAGCAGATTCCTTGTAACAATGATTGCCAGTATTTACATATAAAAATTATACCTGGAGGTCGAACAACCGCTATGCCTGATCGGCATTTTCCTCCAATTACGGAGTCAACAACCTAAATTTGACAAATAGTAAAAGATGTAGACAAGAAGTAAAAAGTAGACAGTTATTATAATAAATGCATGAATAAATGTAGAAATCTAGCTCCTTACTTGCAGAACTGACCCTGCAGCTACCGCAGCACATTGATATGAATTATTGTTGAAATATATGGAGTTAAAATTTTCTTTGAACCGATACAAGTCCCGATTAGACATTTTTTGCGTTCCTTTCATTTTTCGGATATGGTCCTCCGAATGAATTAGTAAAAGCTCTTCGTCAGTTGCTTCTCTTGACTGCAACCTATGACATCGTTCCAACAGTCCAAAGTCTCCGTGACAAGCAAAAATATTAGATATCCTCTCAGGCCTTTCAGGATGGCCCCTGAATAATAAATCACATGATATTTATATTTAGTCGCGCACATCCATATGATTCAAAGTGTCAAGTTACATCAATAGTTTCTTACGGTTCATGTGTATTTCTGTGTTTGAGCATTATATCGTCATATACAATGCAAACTCTATGGGCAGGCTGTTGCAGGTCTGTAGTTAAAATTAGCCGATCCAGTCTTTCATTTAGACTGATGAATTGTTCCGTAGTTTGTTCAGGATAACAGTTTCTGGTTTCATAACGCTCAGGGATTGGTTCGGTCCATACGTATTCGGCTTTTGGAGAGTGAAGTTTGCCATTTTGTTTTTTTGCCTCCTCTTCTCCTTCATCTGCATGAGTTTGCCCAAATAAAAAAGACCACTTGGATCGTAGCATATACGTAGCGTTAAGTACACTATCCACCGCTCTGAAATCAGCATTGTTGAACAGTGCTTTAGTTACATCTTATTGATATACAAATTATTCTCTCAGGTTCGATATTTAAACTTAACATACTCTACACTTGGTTTCACTGTAGGGGCGATTGTAGGACAAGAATCTCCAACCAAAGTTTTAAGCGTCAAGGCAGCCCCCTCGGCAAGTGATTTCAGACAATAACCACCTTCTAACACAACAGCCACCTTTCCTCCTGCTAGTCCCATTAAGGGAGACACAAGATGTGGATAACACTGCGGTGTCACTTCCATCTCACCCTATGGTTAAAATACCTTGGTTGTAACTTATAGTAATGCATAATTACTCGAGTTAAGGAATGTAGCACGGCGCTTGGCAGTAAAAGATATGATGGCTATACTTTTTCATCGCCTATGGCTGAATCATATCCAGCTGATATCAAGACAAGGTCCGGACAAAACTGTAAATTAACCATTTAAACATATCAGGAATCTTTCCTTTCATAACATATACTCCGTATATTAACCGAATCTTTCTGAGGATTCTGGTGTGTAAATTGAATTATAAATAAAAAGCCAGTATGCCACGGGAAAACCGGAAAATACACATAATGACAAAACAAGAAAACGTTTTTTAAACAGAAGCAAAGCTAAAGATTGGTCTAAATTCTCAATTTTTTCTCAAGGTTTTGTCACCTCGAGAGCAGAGCAAGCCTATGATTTTTGCACTGATTACTACCGTTGTTCAGTTAATCTTTTTCTGCCATGCGCGTAGCTACTCCTGCTAAGTCACAAACCATACCTCATAACACCCCAAAGCAGCGTCATAACCAGCAGAGATTATAACTAGGTCTGGATTAAACTGTGTCAAAAAATAGACTTTATGAAGGACTTTGACTTGAAAAGTAACAAGCCGTTTTCTTCAGCGTATTCGTATTCATTTAAATGTAGATATTGGTCAACAAACCTGATATGCCAGAGGTAATAAAAGCTGATGCCAGATTGAAAGAAAATCCGAGTTGTCCATGCCCGTTTTATTCAGAGGTACATTGCAATTGAACCCAATACCTTCAGAAGAACCGATGAAATTGAAGTCGGATTCCTTCAGGTTTGGCCAAAACATTCCTTGCTCGTATCGATGAGTTGAAAAATACAAAACACTGCAAATATAATTAGGAGTTGAGACGATGTCAATTTGCATTGCCAAATGAATGAAAAAAATGAACAAATGTGAAACATTTTTACCGTGGATCATTATAAAATGCTTGCTGAGTTGCTTGACCATGATGTACGTCAAAGTCAACGATTAAAATTCGGGACGCCTTTCCAGAGTCCAAAGCTCGTTTAGCAGCTATCGCCACATTATTGAAGTAACAGTATCCACAGTATTCTGACTTCATTGCATGATGTCCTAATTCAGTAAGCAAATCAAACCGATTACAATTATTAAAATTCTGCGAAGAAAATTGTTAAATGTATTTTGCTGGACAATACATACCTGGTGGTCTAATTAAAGCCATTCCATTTTGTATTTGCCCATCCAACACAGCATCAACCAAGTCTATTGTACATCCTGCAGCGAGAAGCGAGAGGTTATATGTAGAAGGATGAAAATATACTGCGTCATAATGTGACGCTTCCCGCTCCAATTCATCTTCTAAGGTTCCGTACTGTTCACAAACGTATTTAAGTTTTTCTATAAGATCCTCCGAATGAATTGTCAGTATTTCAGATTTTGTCGCATGCCTTGGTTGAATATGCTTAGCTTTGGCCAAAAGACCAAGCTCCTCACACCTATAAAACAAAATGGAGCAAAAATAGTAATTTTAGTGTCGCTTATTTAGAGTGGACTCAGTATTCAACATCCACTTTAAGGCAAGCTACCTGTGTACTATAGATGACAATCTGTCGGGCCTTTCAGGATAATTTGAATCCCACAGGCAACGATGCTGAAGCATTTGAAGATCATAGACGACTCCAGTCTGCTTCCTGACATTATCCTTCGAATCGCGAGCCTATACGAAAGAAACACAAGAGTTCTTGACTTACTCTGTCTCCCTTTTTAGTTAAATAAAAAATGGCAAGTGAAACCTAGTCTTACGGATTGAAGATGGTCCTTAATCATGATCTGAACGTCAGTCTGTGATGCTCGTTTTCTCATCTGAGCATTTTGTTTAGCTAGCAGCAGCGCTGGAGAAGGCTTATGTGGCGGCCGTTTCGACCTCTTTTTCATACTTACAGCCCCATGCTCATCTTCAGAATTTCCATTTGGATCTTGGCCAAATGATTGACTACTTTGACTCCCGTCATCAGTGGAAGCACCCTGTTGATTTCCTAAGGCATTAGCATTCAAAGGGATCAAAATCGGCTTTCCTCCCTCACTGCTCACAATATGTGAAATGTTCAGTTGCGGACTAATTTCGCTCTGATCTTCTATAGGCTTAAAATCAGACATCTTGAATCTTGTATACAGTGGGCGTTTCCACAAAATCTGCTTAACTCAAGGATGGGAGTTTTGAAATCGATCACACAAAGGCTGATTTTGGATAAACTGAAGATATAACTAAAAGAAGCACACAACATAGGCATGTTATAAGCGAACGCACAGATAAACAAACAAAAACAACTACATACATACATATATTAGTCACTTGATATATAAATAATATATTATGTACAGCAAAGCAATAATACTTTTGAATTCGACTTTTGTTTGTAATTTTCTTTGTATGAGCACTTTGCAAAAACACCGACTGGAGCAACCTATTAATGGACCCCTTTCTTTTCACTATTCACACATCATAGGCAATGATTCATAGTAGTTTGTGAATTGTATGTGACCTAAGAAAATGAGTTATATGTTTGCATACTTTATGCCTAAACTTAATATATTTCAGATTTCTAAAAACGGCACAATATATGAATTCTACATATATTCTGAAATACATATAAATGTGTCTATTTATTTTGAGGCCACGCGATTTATTTATTTATCTATCTCCTCCCTCACCTTCGCAAAAAATGGCAACGACGATACAACCTCGAATCGTTACTCCCCCACCGATTGCTACTCCCTGACAACAGGGACTGGGTAGTTGTGGGCTATCAAAAGGTTTCAAAGTAAAAAAGAGTCTCTCGCTTAGTACTTTTCTTCTTGGTCATGGCGTGGGCGGACCAGTCTCTCCCAAGCCATATTAGCGGGAGGAGGATTTGTGATCATACTCAACAACGCTGCATCCATTATTTTAAATTGGAAACGCAAATAATGCCTGAGGATATGAATTCAGAGTTCGTTTGCGCTTGCTTTGAAGAATTGACACAAATCGGCGTAGCGGGTGTACCACACCTCCATTGAAGCTTTATATGGTTATATACTCTTATACTAGACAATCTCCTTGATGTTTGTATATTTGAGGTGAATTGGTTATATAATTCTACTAAAAGTAGAAATAAATAAATATACTAACTCTCTCTTGCGTGGGGCCCAACCCAAAGATCCTCTACAAGGATTATGTTATGATGATGACCATTGGAAGCAAATGGCAGAGCATTTTGTGGATGCCAACTCTAAATGTTTCACAGTTCAAAACTATCCATGAAATTAAATCGGAATAAATCACGTTCACGGTTCAACTGCTATTAACACCAAGTAATATACTAACCACTTCAACTTCTGGGCATAGGTAGTTAAAAGTTAAAACCACCAACCCATTTACTTTTCCTAAACCTTGAGGTTCTAGTCCTTCTTAAAGACAGACAGAAAGTCTGCAACTAAAACTAAGCAGCATTAACCGGTTCGAATCCAAGATACTTTTTCGTTTATAAGAATTACATGCCCACACTTATTTAAAATAAGTGTGGGCATGTAATTCTATTTAATAAGTTATTTTCTTATGAGTACTATGAATACCTTATACAATGAATTCTTTTGTAAGCTTATTCTTGGCTTACTTCGATCACAACTGTAGTAAAATCTGATAAAGTATAGGTACGTCACTTGGGGCTTTAAATAAATTATAATGTCATTTGTATTAACAGATCTATGTAATCCAATCACCAAAAAAAATCAATGATGTGGTATGTGGTAAACAGCAATCCAGCATTCTGCAAGTGTCATACATGCCAAAATCGCATGCAGCTATGCTATACTTAACTTGGATAAATTGTATTGTAGGTAATCTTTGCCTGTAAGTTGCTTTTTACAATCCTGAGTTCAAGGTCTCGATAACATATCATATCAAAAATTAATATACATACATAATTATCACATCGTGCATCTGCATACACTACGAGTAGTGATGAGGCCTTAATAGAGAGTGGGAAAAGGTGGATGCAGGCATGTTTAATCTACATTTCACTTCACACTTCCACTGAATGACTAGGTATTTATTCATCTACAATACATGTAGTAGATTCTACATTGTAGAATATTAGAGCTTCATTTTTAGTACAATTCAAAAGGTCCATTTCCTAAGTTGTTGAACTACTTTCAATTTATTACATGTACAATGCCCATCACCCTCTGCACTCTAGCTCTGATATTTATCTGGAAATAAACCCTCTGCTCGTATTAAGCAAAATTACTGAAAATAATTAATACTGAAATATATAAAATATATAAATAATACTGAAAATACGCACGCACAACAAAAAATTCAAGTCAAACAACTATGTATTCGCTAAATTAAATATTATATTATGGATTAGAAACATTGGAATTAACAAAACATGTATGTTGTCTGTATTGCGTGAAAAGGACGATTCGGGAGAAACAAGTCGCTTGCTATGCTAATGCTGCTCACAGGAAGGAATTGCTTGCGTTACAAAACAGTTGCTGACACTTAGACACTTTTCAGTATCAGTTTCGATATAGCGTAGCACTGAATCGGTATTTATTGCATGCATTGTCATTTGTCATTCGATTACTCTGAGTGTCAAAGTGTTAATTTTTTTGCCTCATAGATAAACCATGATGCAACGCAAGCCAGCAAGCCTTTAGTTGTCTTCTGATCTAGTTCTGTGAAATTATGCCGCAATGATGCACAAGAAAAACAAAAACCAACGCAACACACATCCCGTAACGTAACAATCACAAAAAAAACTACACTACTACAAATTGAAATCAAGCGTAAAAAGTTTGATGGGTGACTTACCAGCAGACAGCAGAAGATAATTTTTGTCATGAATGACGTATAAATTTTTGACGAAACATCATGCGAACAATTGAAAACGCATGACGATATCAAGAGCTGGAAACCAAGTGGAAGGTTTTTTGTACTATGAAATTGTACGAAATTGAATCAAATTGTTGGTGGTCCGAATATTCCGGTATTCCTTCATGTTCAAGTTCTATTCTGTTCAACTATCGATACTCCCAGCTCGTCTGGACTGAGACAGCACGGACGACAACGAAAGAAAAGTATTATTATAAACGAGCCTTCCCCCAAGCATGAAACTTGTAAATTCCTTGAACGAAGCTGCAGTTGAAACGCTGCCCAAATCAGTCAAAGTCCCGGTGTGACTCGCAGTCCGACACTACCGATTCGACTTAGTTAGAGTCTAACTGTCAACTGTTAATCACAAATATAAATTGCTGACGGAATTCAAAACCACTGACTGAACACATTCTCGTCAATCGTCGTCATCTAAACAGTCCTTCTACAACCTGGCCCTACCTCCGTCCTTCCTCGATTTTCCTCAATCATATGGACTCCGACGTGACGTAGACTGCGTGGTGTAGGTGGAGTTGTTAAAAAATTAAAACTAACACTTGCATGAGCGACCATGAATGAAAATCAGCAAACCTTAAAAATCCCTTACACAACACGATTGACGATGATAACAGGCAGTGTTGTTGAGATGATCCCCATTCATTCGCACTTCTTTCTCCTGCAAAATGTAAAATACACGGTCCGATTCACTTTTGTTGTTGTATTTTCTATGTATGTATTACGTTTAAAACCCGTCCAAAATTGAAGATTAGATTCGCTGCTGCGATTCGCACCGTGAAAAGAAGCAAAGAAAAGATGAACAAGAGAGCTTGATCCGCTGAGCGTAATAAGAAGAAAAATTGTGCAATTGCAGCATCTCTTACCATAAAACCCAAGTTAACCGCTGTTATTATTGGCGTAGTTGGGGCAAAGTAATACATTTGAGATGAATATGTTTAGGTACAACTCACCCAACACGAGGAGAGCATAATTTTCAAGGATTTTATGTTATTGTTTTGAAGAAACCAAAAACATCTCGGAAGCATTTATCAAAATTATCATTATTGGTGTCGCAGAGTTTATAAAGAAATCTACTAGCTCCAAATCTCACTGTTAATTCAACTTATTCATTAAATTACTAGAAATATTTTCAA
>JAHZMW010004196.1:0-11473 GCA_027743745.1 Alloscopus bannaensis | reverse complement strand
CATCTTGAGAGAAAGTTTTACATGCCCCACTTCGAAAAGGCTACATCAGCCTTTCTCCTTGTTGATCTAAAGTGATCGTATGTAACAAGCTGAGACACGGTGAAAGCTAGAGGGTCACACTCTCCTGTCAAGTTGGGAACGGTGAAAAAAATCTATAATAATTGCTTTTGATCCGCTAATCCTTACTTTCTCCGAAAAACGTCGAATGAGGTATTTTTTAAAGGAAGATTTTGAGTAAAAAATAAATTTCAATTTTAATACACTTTTCCAGCTCAATACATGACTACATTAGTTTTTTTTACTGGAGTAATCGCTTATCATGAGTCGGCACTTCGAGGGAGTACAACAACGGCTTTTGGCGTCTCACCGAAACTCTCAGATCCGGACTTTCACCCGCTTTCTTACGCGTCATCCCGATGAACTTGATGTCGGTGAAGAAGGCTCGAAGTGATTCCAGATTCAAGTGGCTTGGCTCTGGTCGCGGGGGCAGGATCTCGTCTTGATCGAGAAGTTCATAACTCGCTCCAGATCCTTCGAACTCATCAAGCTTCTCCATGAGTTTGCTCCTCTGCCGGGCAAGTGACTTGATCTTGGAGAAAGTAGGGAAAGTCAAAATTGGTTCATTAGCAAAAATAAGAGAAAGTTTTTTTTGTACCTTAGCTTGTAAAGCTTGCTTCGTCTTGGTCAACTCTTCAAGCTCCTGTCGCGCCGGAATCTGGTATCCCATTGCGAGGAGCATCTGCTCCAAAAGTTGTTCGGGAGGAGGCCACTCCCACATCCGGTACACGGAGAGGACACAACTCCCAAATAATTTGAGGCAGCCGGACTCCCTCAAGTAGTTTGTGAGGTCGCGGTGCTTCGCAAAGGTCTGCAAAAAAGGTCATCAGCTGAGAGAAAGTGGAAAAGATGATTTTGAAAGACTCACCGACACACGACCGTTAATCGGATGAAGGTCCGGAGGGACCAAAGATGGAAGGCTGGCAATTGTATAGTCAGTTGTCGCCAAACGGTGGGAGTCTCCGGCGCAAGCTGTAATTTTACGGCTTTCTGTGAGCTTCACCCCGGTACACTTTGAAACGCTGGCTTTCTTCCGTCGAGAAGGAAAGCAGAAGTTTGGACTGCTCGAAATGGGCCATTGAACTTTAGGAATGTCGCCGTCCGACACGGAGCCATCGGAAACGACCTTATCGGGATCAGATAAGGTGAGCTCGGTGGAACGAATGTCGGGGTCGAGGTGGTGGTGATGTTGCTCCTCGGATTCACCGCTGGGTGGGACGACAACGGGATCTGTCGCTTTGGGCTTTTTTGTCTTCTTCTTGTCCGTCGTTTCCGAGCCGGGTGGAGTAGTCCTCTCCTTTTTGAGGGATTGGGGACCTCCAACTTTCACTTTGCTTTTGCGACTCATTTTTTAAAACGTAGAGAGAGACTTTGTTCAGTCTTGAGGGGTGGCTTCAAAAATGGGAGAAAGCTTGTCAAGCAAGTTCACTTTGAGGAGAAAATAAGTGGAAGTTTGTAACATGGGTATCCAGTGGAAATAATAATGTTGGTGACAGTTGAAGGATCGGCAGACATTATCCAGTCATCAGTAGGCTTTGTTCGTTTTGGAGAAAAGGAACGAGTTCATATTCCGACATTATTATCCTTGTCTTCGAGAAAACCAGTCTCTAAATGGAGAGAGTCAATGCTCTCTGCTTTCTCCATTCAGAGCTCGAAATGTTTGGAGAAATTGTGAGTGTTTTAGCAGCATTCCTAATTACAGAAAGGAATGCTGACTCAAAAGAGTTCATTGTGTGAATTGATTAATATTTTGTAAAACATCGCCCGCATTTTGGAAACCTCAAGAAAAAAGTTAAATCCTTCTTGTGAAAGTATGGAACTTTTATTTTCGCGAAAATACACATTCCATCCAAAGTTACAGTTTATTTTTATGAAATATTCTTTGCAGTTATGCGGAGCTCGCTATAAAAACAAAAACCGTTGAATTTCCTCTCTAAAGTTTTGTGTAATTAATGTTTCCTCATTTCGGTATTAACGAGTGTTTACGATTCGGAGTGCTCGACAAAAGTATTTCTGAAAGTTGAAGAGAACATTGTTATATGCAAATATGCATTGCTTTTGTTTGCGAAATTTTGTATAAAAAAATAATTTCACTCGAGTGGAACAACTGTGACTATTACAACTGCGTAGAAATTTGAAACAAAAGAAATGCCTTATGAGTCCGCTATGTCTGTCTGTCCGTCAGATATTTTGTTGGAAACCTCAACAAAGTGATGATACCACAACAAATCACATCGAGTCTCGATTTCGGTACTTTCTTATACCGCTTCTTAGTGGTTTACTATCATTATTGCGTAGCATTTTATCTGGAACTACGCAACTCTGCTTATTTGCCTCTAGCACATTCCTTCGTAATAAACATTCAACATTGAGAGAAAGCGATATAAATTGATAAAACGATTTCGTGCTTTCACCCAAAGATATCTTCTGCACACAACCAAAACCTGGATGTCATCGAAAAGGCACGAAAGCATCTGCTCGACGAGTCGCTACCGACGCCATTTTTTATTGATGCTTTGAGAACTTAGTTGTTATCAAGGCAAGGATCCATGTATCTCGCAGAGTTATTTGTCAGTCCGTTTACTTTCTCTTGCTTTCTCCCACAGTTTGTTTAGTGAGAGGATGATCATGAAAGTGGGATGTCAGCAGAAGTGGAATTTCCTCGTCTTGTGCGTAAACATAGGAAAATATGAGAGGATCTATATTCTTGTTGTCTTTCTCGAAAAAACATCGTAACTCAAGTGGAGGCTTGATGATGATCTCTCCAGGCATTTCGAAATACACTGCGCACAAATTCCAAGCTTGACAAAATGTAAATAGGTGCATTATGAAAGCATGGGAAGTCATAAGATACTTTCTCCATATAGAGAATAAGCGACCGCAAATTATGTCCGTCCCATTTTTCCTAGATGTTGAAATATGAGTTTCGTAACCACCCGTAATAGCTTGCCATGTGCCACTTTAGTCCGCAAAGAAACATCATTTGTCTAACGACACGGTGACGGGAGCTGAATGCTTTCTCCGTCGTGTGGAGGTATTTCCTCCAAAAATCTTTCCTTTGATCTCACAACTTTCCCTTCAGGGAGAAGGGAGTACTTCTTTGTTCTTGTTGTCGAAGGAGAAAACTCGACTTTCCTACACATGTTCTTGAAGTTGAAAATGAGGAGAAAGTTGAGTTCTCACAAACAAGAATTCAGTCTCCTCTTGAGTGATTGAGAAAAATTGGACTTTTCTTCGACGTCGAAGAGATATCAATCTTATTATTAGACGAACCACTGAGGTTGTTACTATTTAGACTTTCTCCATTTTTCGGGACTTTCACAGAGAAATAATATGTACTTTACAATTACAATGTCGTCTTGATGTTATGGCCTTCGAATTTTGAGAAGCGTCCCGCTTTCTCCTGTCGCCTTGTCCTCTGAATTGTCAATCAGGACATGGTTTGGAATTCATGCGTTCGTCATAAATATAAATGAGATATGAGATACGTGAGCGGCAACTTTCTCCAGAATTTCAAAACACAATCATACAATATGTTCTGTATGTTATTACCCCGTAAGCCATGTGGAGAAAGTTGATTTGCTTTCACCTCAGCCAACATGATTCGAATCCTCATTTTATAGTCTTGTATTAACCCCAGTGTTTTCTTTGTGTTCCAGATAACCACTCTGGTGAATGCCAAGGAAAGATCATTCTGCTCAGACCGGACTCTCAGAGCGATCTCGCGAGTTGGCCAGTCCGTCAACATTGCCGTCGAAAGGTTCGTCACTGTCGGGGAGGCAATTGCGGACGACAGTGATGAGATTCGACCTCAGATGTACGCGGCTTGTCAAGAAGCCAGAGCGGCAGGTAGGTCAACCTTTATCAAGTGAAAGCATAGAGAAAGTCTGAGAAACGATGTAAGCTTTGGACAGGTGGAGGTGTGGCATGAATCTCGACTTGACAGGTGTGTCTTTTTTTCTAGGGGCAACTATCGAGAAACTTTGTGAGTACAGTGGAGAAGGACTGGATGGTCGTCATGTTCCTAGAGCCATATCGGATCGAGCTGCCATGGTCCGTGCGGCTCGCTGTCTTCTCGCTGCTGTCACCAGGGTCCTCCTTTTAGCTGATAGTGTGGTCGTCAGACAACTTCTCCTTGCCAAAGATAAGGTGAAAGCAACATTCCAAAGACAAAGAGAAGTTAAAAAATCTCTTTTTAAAAGGTGTGGTGAAAGTTTTCACAAATTATTTTGTTTTAGGTCGTGAATACGCTAACGATTCTCCGAATATTAATCGGATCATGAATTTGGGGAAGAATGCGTGATATTTTTTGGAGTGAAAGTTGATTAATGTTGAGTCGCAATAATAGAAGTGAAATGTTCCGTGAAAATGCCAACTTTCTCTTGGAGAAAGCTTATGATCCCATATTTTGGAGTAAATTCCACATCAAAGCTCCTTCTAAATTAATTCTATTTCAGCAACACAGCCTCAGAGTCAACATGACATTTGACATTTACGCTTGCTGGAAAATGCATAAATTTGCGAGCTCTCGTCGACGAGAAAATTCTGCTTTCTCTACAGAAGAGTAGTGAGTGATCGAGGAATTTCAAATGATCCCCTTCAGCAAGAGGCATTCTTCCTCACGTTTTCCAGAGTGAAAGTGTGATACGGCACATCGCAATAATTTTTTATATTATTTGCCATCCTTTTTTTGTGAATATTGTCCAGGAAAAAAAATTCGATGATGAGCAACTGAATAGCTCATGAATTTTTTGCCAAACTTTTTTCCCATGCTTTCTCCCCAACTTTTTTAGTCAAGAGAGCAGCAGCAGAACTTCACTATTTTTTTTACAAAATTTGATTTGATTTGCATCATTAGTTCAGTTTTCTCATTTTCTCTTCTCATTTCGTGATAACAGGAGAAAGTATTTTTTTGCTTTCCCCATCGACGCAGTGCTCTTCGCATTTTAAATTACATTCCATAGTTGAAGAGGAGAAAGCAGGGAAAGTCAAGTGTTTTGACAACATAGCTTGTTAAAAAGTGTCCATATTATGTGCGCAGCTTTCCCCGGAATTTTCATCGACATTCGACACTTTCGTTGAAGAACACTTCAAAAATAATTGTTGCCCCTTCCTGCTTTCACTCTGATTTAAGCTTGATTGAGAGAAATTTAATTAAACACCTTGTCCAGGCGTAACGAGTTCCATGGAACTTTCTCCGGTGACGAAAATTTAACCTGGTGTGTGTTCCGTAACGTTTTGGCGTTTCTTTTTGTCGAGACAAGAAAGAAGGATTTTTATTTTCGTAATTTACCTTTGGGACACATTCGCCTGATTCTTGGCTTTTGGTTTCGTGTCATGTGCTGATTTCCTAAATTTCTTCTGGATTGGCACAAACAACACAAGAGAAAGTGAGAGAAAGCAAGTCTCCTTGGGGGTTTACGTGAGTTCATATAATCAGAAGAAACAGAGACAGGGACATTTTGTTTTTGATTTTTTTTAAACAACAAAGAAGTGGCGGCAGTGAAAGCATGACATCAGGAGAAAGTCGTAACACGGATGATGTGACATCATCGGATTTATTTTTATACTGGCTAAAAAGCATCAACTTTCCAATCTTTTCGATATCACATAAATTTCACGGTTCTTCGCTTTCTTCACTTTGTTTAAAAATGGAGAAAGCAATGATGATATTCTTGAGGCTTTCAACAAAATCTTAGTGGTTTTGATCGTTGTCGTAATCTTCGTCTCGGACTGACGATCACAACCATTACTGAGATTGCAATTTTTAAAAAAAATGTCCAGAACACTTTTTGGAGAAAGTCAAATTCAAATTCATTGTGTGTGACACACGTCACAAGTTCGAACACGCTCGCAAACGTCATGCCACAATTATATGATTATACTCTTCCAATTTGCTTTCTCCTTCACATTCCTAATAGAGTGAAAGCTCACGGGGAGAAATTAGTGGAACAGTTCTGTTGCCGACTTTCCCATTTGTAGCCCCCGCAGCGTGAGTTCCAAGATGAAAAATGACGTTTCAAACGCGACCAAACTTAACATTTTTCGCATCTAATATTTATAGCATCCGCTTCCCGTGCGTCACTCGCGGTTTGCGAGAGAAAGCAGAAAAAAATTTGAGTGATGAAATGAATACGATGGTTAAAAAAATGCACACTCCCGGATTTCTCCGATTGTCTCACCAAACATGATAAAAATCACTTTCTCCTGCTTTCTCCATACTCACTTTAACCTTGCCAAGCGAACCTGATAACTTTCTCTGAGAGAAAAAAAGCCTGTGAGAGAAATTCCAAGATTTTTTCCACATGCGAATCTTGGTGAAAGTCGTAATTTCGATTCAGAGGAAACAATTCATGTGAGCGGATAGTCTTCGTATCACTCTTGTCTCATTTTTGCATCAAATACTTTCTCCAAATTCCTCGCTGTCTCCAATATTGAAAGTTGAGACGAAATGACAGAAATCAAAGAGCCATGAAAGTACAAAACCGTATGCTTCTCCCATTCTCTCATTCTTCACGACTTTCTCCTCATGTTCCATGTACAGAGAAAGCAGAAGAGCCAAAAAAATCACGGAGCATACCACACACACCCCCGATTTGAGGACTTTTATTGAATGAGTGTTTGTGACCCATGACATTTCACTGAGAGAAAGCTTTCAGTCTCATAGTTTCCTTTTAGATCGCAATCCAGAATTGACATGAACGGCCGATGGGATGTGCTCCATCAAAAAGAATGCGAGCTTAATCTGATGATTTTCTCCATTTATTTTGCCACTGGTTTTCCTCTGACGTTGTCTTTAGTTTTTTTACGTGGTTTATCATCCACGGTTCGGATTATAAGTGGGTTATCGTGCTGAACCTTTGTGGAATTTTTTTAGACATGTCTGAGGCATCCGGAGAGCATTTCGGCGAGGGAAAACCGTGATACAGTCTTTTGCCAAATGAGACGAGCGATGGATTTGATTCATTACGTCGTGAAGGACGGGGTCGTCGATTCAGCCGCGTCCCTCGTCGCCTGTCCATCCACAACCCAGCCCAGTCGGAATCCGAAAGATGTGAGCATAAAAAATTCAGTTTCTTTTAGCATTAAGAGTAACATATTTTTTGTAAAAAATTGTCGTAATTTATTTTCACCACTATATGTTGTGTACTTTCCCCCACTTTCTCTGAGAGACAATTTTTCCTGTAATTTTGTTGGACGCTACAACTTTGTCTCATTAATTATAAACTTTGCGAGACTAATCTGAGAAAATCTGGTGTGGAGAAAGTTTTTTGGACCCTCCTTCAATTTGGTCTTGAACATTAATTAATTACAAGAATTAGTATGTTTCACGGCGCTTTCTCCAGTGGTTTAAGAGGGCTGGTCATGCCGAGACTCGTAAATGAGGACTGACCAACGTAAAGTTTACTCAGTTTTGGGGAAAGCACAGAGAAAGGTGTGGCGTCGGCTGAAAAACAAAAATTGAGACAGACAGAGAGAAATATAGTAAAAATTTATGCTCACTATATCCCATATATTATTATTTGGTGCATGTATCATTGATGCAGCCTTGCATTCGATAAACCGGACACGAAAGGATTGAGCGAGTTATTCATGCCACATTGCTTTCGAATGGGACACTTTATACTCGAAAAGGACACGAGGCAACGCCTTCCCCATCACGAAGACAATTTTTTTCGAAGCTTTATTTGAAAGCATAAAAGAGCAAGGCTCTCCCGTCATATCGTATATCAGCTTTCACCAGTCATCGAAAGGAAAGCAGGGGAGTGTGAAACTCGAGAATAACAAGGGGGAAAAGCGTAATAATGCTACATACACAAAGACACTCTTTTCAGATGTCAACTCTGAAGAGAAAGCTGCTTTCTCCAATAACATTCACGTCTCGAGTTTTGTTTTCCTCGTAAAAGGCCTTGTAACAACGATAATTTAAAGGGTGAGCTCTCTCAAGCATGAAGTCGTGGTCTCGCTTTCTCCTCGAAGAAAGCAAGAGAGATATCGTTAAAGTAGCCGCAGGATGTGAGGACACTGCTGGCAAATGACATAAACGCGATAGAATTACATTGCATCCCCCACATGTCTCCACTTCCAAACGGAAGAAAGCGAGGAGAAAGCGTGTAATCATATACATGTACCTTGATTACACGGGATAGGCTTCCACAATATATTTTCAGAGAGCAGTTCATCAGTTTGACCTTAATGGGTCATTCGAGGCTTTCTCCGTGCTTTCTCTTCAGTATTCTTGTAACACGATACCATTGTAATGTCACCCAAAGGAGGGCGGTCGACTGTGTAACAGTTTTCTAAAAAAACAATGGGAAATAAAGGAATGAGAAATTTATCCACAGGATTCCTAATCGTGTACTAAACAAAGGGAAAGCATCGTAATAACGTTGGAGAAAGTCGGATTCAATAATATTGGTTTAATGGCATTTCGTGTATCAAACATTATGCTGAGGAGAAAGTCTCAATTTTTTATATCGTTTCTCTTTGTATTCAGGACGAATGGGATGGGAATCACTCGGTGAGCTCATCATTACAACGCTTTCTCGACCAAGTCGAAGTTACCAAGATGACTTTCGTGGGACCACAAGCCAGACAACAACTTCCGGCAACTCTGGAGTTCATCCTGGAAAGAATACAAGTGAGTCTTTCTCCGAATTGTTTCATTTTTTAAAAATCGAATTTCGTCGAAACCCAAAATCGCTCCCACTTTTAAAATCAGAGGACATCTTGCTTTCTCCGTACAACTTTCACTGGCCGTTTCGATGTTAAAAATAGTACAGAAGAATGTAGTAATGGTCTATAAACTTGGTGATGGGATATTTTGTGGTTTACAACCTTGTACTGAATTCACTTACGCTTCGACGGGCCTTCTTTAAGTGGCACTCGGAGAAAGCTGTCTTAAAAAGGGAGCTTCATGTTTTTTCTTCACGTGCGAAGAAACTCTCGATGAGACTCTCGTGAAGCCCGTTTTAACGGCCTCGCACTTTAGTTTATCTGTAGTAAAGTGATTTATTGCGTCATTTGGGTTACGGAGTTGACGAGCTTGAGAAAAAAAAATGTAACGCAAATTTTTTGAGAAAGATTTTGCGTGATTTTGTAGGACTTCACGGATTCCGCATACACCACTCATGAACATCGAGAAAATATTCTTCTCCTCTGTGATCGGGTGAGACTGCAGCTGAACCAACTGCTCAGGGTTGGTCTCCTCCACGTAAGTCACTTTCTCTCAACTTTCTCCATTTTTAGTTAGTAAATTAAGTCTAAATGTAGTTTATGGATGTATGCAAAAATTCTACGAAAAAATGTATGTTTTCGGTTATGTGCGTCATTGCAAATAATGCAAAATGTCTTTCGTAAAAAAAAAGAGCAAAAACGTAGCCTTTGAGTGACAACCCTTAATTTGATTTAGATCTCTGAATATTTTCACCATCAAATTATCTCAGAATTTTGGGAATTTTATAATCTCTCATTCTCACATTTTTATCACGACTCACTCTCAACATGTTTTCACCATATATTCCGCTCTGTCAACGAGTTTCCTGTTTATTCTTTTCCCGGAGAAAGTTTTAGGGATTCTTGAGTTTCAAACTGGAGTAAGTGTGCACAAAGGATGATGTAAAATATAGAACCTAAAAACACACAGAATGTTCCGTTCCCAGGAGTATTACACTTACAATTATGTATGGAAGATACTAATTCATGGAGAAAGCGGATATGTACTCAACTACTTATTTACATAAGACGATGAATTGTTTTCGAGGCAGAAACTCGGTGTAGTGACCGGAGTTACATCTTAAAGTATATTTTCAAATATTCCACCGAAAATTTGCAAGGCAGCATTTCAAAGTGAAAGCAGTGCAAGTTAAAATGTTTCGGTTACATAAATTCAATTGTGCTCATTTGCCCCTTACTTCCTGGTCGTAATTAAATCATTTCTGAGTGAGCTCGAATTACGCTGTATTTGTCGATTTGTTATTGGACATATTAAATGCACCCTTTGAGAGCGTCGTTGCTCAAAAGTACACAGGTAAAAAAAATCATCGCTATGAAGATGAAAGTACAACGTAAGACGACGGAAATCGAGAAAAATGGAAGAGAAAAGCACAATACACATCATCATTGAGACGGTTGGTTGTTGATGATAACAGGATGAAGAAGAAAGTATTATAGAATACACTCTCTTCTGAACGTTGCTTTCACCATTGTCAGAAAAATATCAGAGAAAGTACGCCGTGTATTTGGGTCTTATTTTTTGTGTAGTTACATAAATACTGACAATCCTTCTGAGAACGGAGAAAGTACAAACAATATACATACATTTCTTGATTCATCTTCTTTCTCTTACTTTCTCTTCTACTCCTTTAATGAAACTCGCCATACTGTCGGATTTTTTTCCCTTTTTTTCTAAAAAATCCGTAATGATGAAGGCCAAAGGTCTGCGTATGTCGAGCTATCAACGAGATCAGAGAGAAAGTAGAGAAGAAGATGAAAGGAGGGAGCATTAATAGCATTTGTTGTCATCAAAGAATTTTTTCGTAATGTACTAGGATTCCAGTCGTACAATGCGGAGGATGCGTTGTACTCGTGGAATGACATTCTTCACATATTAAGCTCGATTTTTTGGAGGAGAAAGTAGTGAAAATCGTGTTGAAGGCCGAGCACTACTTTCGACCTTTTTTCGTCTGTGTTGAACAGCAGTAACATAATATATGATTCTGACACTTACGAATGTTGGTTCTAAATCTAAATTATTGCAGGGATGTGTTGGTGTGATTTAGAAAATAATCTGGAAAAATAACTGCCACTTCGCAAGCTTAACTGGAATTTAATTAATAAATTTCTAATGACCAGCGCATCAACTCAATTGCTCTCGAGATTTCTTCGAAGTACTTTCTCCAAGAAATGTAAATCGAGAGAATTGTAGTGAAAGCGGAGTGAATTAGAACAATACGTTATGACTTTCACTCATCTCTAAAAAATCGATCTTCTTTCTTTGTGCATTAAAAATCTCAGAAACTTCTCCCGTTTTATGGAATGTTTCGTTCAAGATTTCATTTTGGTTTCAAGTCATATAAATATAATGAAAATGTTCCGCTTCTCATGCTTTCCAAAGAGACCGCAAGAGGAATGCTCACGTTAGAATTTCGCAAGTGCTTTCACTCGAGCTCGTGGAATGCTTGATGATGATGTGGTGGAAACGTTTTCCCCAAATGTGTTTTTGTTTTAGTCGTAATAACACAGCTCAAAACCACTGACGGAATATTTCAGAGATTCGCTTTGAAATGTTGAGGAGAAAGTTGTACAATGCAAAAAGCTGTGGAGAAAGTTAGGGTAAAAACTGTGGAAATGAGTTACATCTAAAACACAGCATTGCCAACTAGACAGGCTGAGATTGTTTCGTAAATCTTCGCAA
>JAHZMW010004195.1:0-54144 GCA_027743745.1 Alloscopus bannaensis | reverse complement strand
AAAATTTATATGAAAATCGATGGACCATGTCCAAAGTTATAATAAATCAAAAACAGGAAAAGACTTATCTAAAGCCCTTCGTACATGATGACGATGAGAAGGAGGCATTACACGTTGTATTTTATGCTTTCCAGAGTAGTGCATTATTTTACGGGGTGAATGTGTACGTAAAACAGTACTACTGGCTCTTTCTCTGTTAAACTATTGCATGATTTTTTTTCTGGTATGTTGTTCCATGTCGATGATGATGATGATGCAGATAGAGGAGCAACTCCTTTCTCCCGAGTTTGCCACCCAACTTCGAGCTCAAATCGAGGAGTACAAAACCTTTGATGATCCGCGTCACTACGGAGCAGAGTTCGCTTTGAGTGAGGATGCCGGTACAGCTCATATTTCTATAATTGGACCGGACGGGGATGCTGTTTCTCTTACAAGCACAATCAATCTGGCGTATGTCACAAACTAAACTTTGTGAAGTTCTGTATGTTGCAGCATGCTCCTACAACAATGTGCATAAATGAGACAAAAATAACTGCTATGGGCACAGCAGACGTGTGGTCTCATCTCGTTAGTTGGAAGAGAAAAGCTTGACTTTCTCTCTGATTATACAGGCAGTGAGATGGAGAGAAAGGAATTTCTCTTGGTTTTCCTTCCCATGTTCACACAAAGCTTGTAGAGGAGAAGAATGGTCTGGTTCGTGCGTGTGGAAGGAAGCCCACAGGAAATTCGCACAATTATATTAAAAGTTTGTGCTGCATTCCAAAATGTACATAGTCAGTTGTTACATGATTCTCATGTCAGCTATGTGTATAACTGAGATGTTTCAACTCGTATTCTGAAAATAGTGAAAAATTTGGAGGTCGAAAATACGAAGAAAGAATTTGTTTCCGTACATTTAAATATCAGAAGGAAGTTGGGCAGGATATCGTGGAATTGTTGTGAAATTATGAGATCGTTAAATATTTCTTGTTTACGTAAACAACGTCTCGGAGAGATGAACTCGTGCGTGTAAAAGCACCCGTAATTATGTATGATGAGGGCTTCCCGCTCAAAATATGGGATTACGCAACTTTCACTACAAATCCAAGTTTCTCTCCCATAACAACTTGAACAATTGAGAAGAAGCAAACCACAATAGTTAAAACTTGTTCATGAGAGCTCGAAAGCCGCAGGAAGCAAGCAACTAGTCTGCAGTTTTGAGCAGAAAAGTAATAATGTCTCTATGATTTCAGGTTTGGAGCAGGGTTCATGGGAGACGCGACAGGAATCATATTCAATAATGAGCTCAATGACTTCTCCTTTGGAACCGGTGACGACAAGTTTGGCTTACCTATAAATCCCAGCAATAAAGTTGAGCCTGGTAAGCTGTACTTTTTTGTACCCTTACGTCATGGAGAAAGCGGGTAGATGCTCTTCTTTCTCCGCACAATTTGTCTCGCACAAACGTCGCAGGCTTAGTCATCCTTTGGAATTCTGAAAGGTTTTTGACGTGGAAGGGAGAAAGTGTGTGGGTGTTTGGGATGATGACTGCGGACAATCTATCCGACTTCGTTTCACTTCAAGTTGTGTCCTACTTTTACCCTGTGACTAATTCTGGGTTGTTAATTATTGACTAGGAAAGCAACCAGCGTCCTCTATGTCACCTCTGATATTTTTGAACAGCAGCAACCAGCCCGTTTTTGCAACCGGAGGCTCGGGAGGGCTTAATATTGTTCCTGCTGTCATTTCGGTACGCCTTTTAACTCACTTTCCTCTTTAAAATACGCGTTTTTACACGTATGTCACAATCCGCTGGAAGATGATTTTGATGCAAGCGGCGTTTCTCTCTGTGAGAGTGATTAACATTCGTCTTTCAACCTCTTCAGACATCTTGGAGGGCTCTCTACCGGTACATGAATATCAAGGAGGCGTTAGATTACCCTCGAATTGCACCCGACTTCTCCAATGCCTTTGGCTTGAGATACGAGTACGGCTTGCCAAAATCCGTGGTGGAGGAGTTGAAGCGACGAGGGCACAACACGAGTCGCATCAGCAACACTGTCGAGAGTCCCCCTGTGTACGTTGGGAGTGTGAACTCTGTTTGCAGGACGAAGGCGAGTGGGACGATTCTGGCAAACGGAGACTTTAGGCGAATCGCAGAAATCGCAGGGTTTTAAAAGGGGATGGCGAATTGACAAGGGATATTATTTGCATAAATGTCTGTGTATGAACTCAAGAAAATTCAGTTGTTGGCAAAGTTTAATGTAGTATTGTACAGTGATATTGACGTCATGTTTTTAACCTCTTGTCTCCGAACATTTTAGTTCATTTAACTTGATGATACTTGTTCATATTGTTGTTTGATAGTCTGGTATTAATTTGAGTAGGCAAGTAATAAGTGATGCGGCGCACGTTTTCAGCATCGGCTGTTTCTCGAATTCGTCGATGTGTGTATATATGCAATGACTTTAGGTGGAAAGCGCACCACTCCCTCAAACATGAAAATAAACTAGAACTCGATAAAATAAAACTGTATTCAAAGAAAAACCTTCGCTCCTTTTGTAGTAAGTCCATGTAGTTACAAAAATGCATAGTCAATTATGTTTTTTTGATAAAGTGACTCGTTCATAAATCCCATGCAACATTTGTGATGAGTCGATGAGCTAATAACTGAGTTTGGTAAATCTGTCTTTAATTCGTCACGTCACAATATCAATAAAAATAAAAAGGGTTCTCTTACAAAGATGCGAAAGCGTGAAATACCACACCCTACTCTTCTGCCTTCTGTATTCAAAATCCAGCCACCGTGCCTTCTTTACGGAAATCGGCGTTTGCGTAAATCGTCCCGTTGCTGGCTCTCGAAATGCCCTGTACCACCGACGTTCCCACGTTGAACTGTTCGGTATTGTGACCAATGAGTGCAAGACCGTCTACCAGTTTCTGCATAAAATATCGGAATAAGTCAACTTTGGTAAATGTCAAGCTTAAAAATATGGACTGACATCTGGAAGCTCAACTTACAGGGTTAAACCCATCCTCAAATTGCATTTGCATTGGATAGAGCTGGTGGTGTATTCTCCTCGCGTCTATTGCTTCCTTGATGGTTTGACCAAACCATAAGTTTCGAATAGCAATCTGAAAATTTGACGGTTATGGATTTGTAAAGTACCCAAAATCTTCAATGCTCAATAAAACGGAGAACTCAAAATGGGTATCTTATTGTACTTGCGTGACAGCCGTGGTTATTTTTGTGCCGCCAGCTCCCCCAATGACGAGCCTGACTCTACCTTCATTATCTATGAAAATGGCTGGTGTCATTGAGCTCATTGGACGCTTGCCTGGAATGCAATACTTTATAATGCTCAAAAGTCCTGAAAAGGTATTTTGGTATGACTGGTGATCTCAAATCAACGACAGACCTGATTTAATAAAATTGTTTGGGGACGGAGGCACATCGAACTGGTTGGTTATATTTGGAGAAGAAAAATCGTCCATTCCATCATTGTATATTATCCCAGTGCGCAGGCTGCGAATCTGGGAGCCGTAGCTACACCGTGGGCAAGAAAAATAACAGAATGGCAATTTAATCAAGTAGAATGGAAGGTGTTACTGTTTTAGCTTTTATCCGTCCTTACTATAAATTGACCGTTGAGGTAACAGCAATGGCGTCTCCATTTGGACCAAGCACGCACACATGCGCCGTGCCATGATCCTCGGGCTCGTAGAATTCCGCTCCGTAATAACTGTGATTCTGATTGGTCCTGTCGTCAAAGATCAGGGGCAAGATTCCTTCGATGTAGCTAGGCGAAGTCAAATTACGTTGAGCCTGGAAGAAATTTTAATTGTCAAATTATAAAAACAACTCTTCCCGAAGCTAACTTTTTGTAGCGCCCTAATAATAGAATTTGTGTTTCCATACCTCCAGAATTTTGTCAGCAACCTCAAGATCTTCAGGGTCGCCGAGCCGAGTGCGTTTAGCAAAGCCGTGCTTGAACGCTTCCGTGATCCTTTGGAAGGTTACCAATGACTCCGGGTTGAGCGTCTCGTAGTTACTCAACAGTTTCATAAAGAATGCCAAAAGCGCGCCACTCCCCGGAGCTGGGATCGAGAAGAGGGTAAAGTTGCCAGCAATGTCCATTTGGATTGGCTCCGACCATGTCGCCCTTTAAAAATGATTGCCTCAGCCTCAGTATGTGCTTTCGCTCTTCATTTTGAGGTTATCATTGCCTTACCGGTAGTCCAGCATATCTTTTTCTTGAAGAATGCCCCCTTGCTCTTGTAAATCCGCGACAAAGTTCCTCATCAGCTCTGTGTCCTGGTACAGAACGTCGCCCTGCGCGGCCTCCGCTATTAGTCTTAATGTCGGGGCCAAGTCTGTGCGAGTCATGATGTCCCCCTTTTGCCACACTTCTCCTGTCGCACTGTTGACAAAAACTGGCCTCAACGTTGGTGAGTTCTTGATGACCGCCGCGTTCGACCTCATCGCATTCGCCGCATGAGTTGTGACTTCAAAGCCTTCCTCAGCGAGCTTGATCGTGGGCTGAAAGAGATCCCGCCAGGGAAGCTTCCCCTTTTCCTTCCATAACTCCCAGTAGCCCTTCAGCTCTCCGGGCACGGCGACGGAAAGATTGCCTCTTGCGGAGGCTGCTGGATCGCCATCGAACATATTCACGGTGGCGTTTATTGGCGCTCTGTCTCTCGCGTTGAGTGTCTATTTGCGATAAATACGAATGTCAGACGGAGTTACAATGAAAATGGATGACAGATTTGTTTTTCAAGCACCACCTCCCCAGTCCTAGTCTCCGCGGTGTAATACACTGCCAAAAATCCGCCACCTATTCCCATGCTTTGTGATTGGATCAGCCCGACGCAAAGCAGGGTAGCAATTGCGGCGTCTGCGACACTCCCATTGTTTTCCAACATGCTCCTGCACATCATTCGTTACAAAAATAAAATTTCTTCAAAACAATAAACATCAAATGATAAATACATAAATTCCCCTTCGCTAAAAAGTGCCATCCTCACTTTCCAATTTCCGAGCAGTGTGGCGAGTCTGACGCCACAGCGGCTTGGGCGTAAACTCCCATCTCTGAGTTCGAAACCGGAGGAACGTAGTTGCCCCCTGACCCGCTGTCATCGTCTTTGTCCCAGTCAACAACTTGCCACACGACGATACCTGCAACAAGTGCCAAAACCACGACCGTTCCGACCGCTGCTAAAATTCCTAATTTCAATCGCTTCCTGTTGAAATTGAACAAAGAGATGTCTAAGCTTGTCGTAAAATAGCAACGCAATGCGTCGCTTCTTTATGCATCGTGTTTCTCTCATGTTTCGGTTGTAAAAAACAATGTTAAACATTTAGAATAAGGAGAAACGGCAAGGACAACGTCTCAGATTTACTGTGAAGAAAGTCATAATAAGATTTGTACTTACACAGCCATCTTGAATGAGATTGTTCAAAGGAAGGAATAAATGAATTCACATTAATAAGATTCAGCTCAAGTGAGGCAGAGAGAGTCAAGGAGACTTATAGAATCCCCCTTTTATGCTCGCCAAATTTCCACCGCGGTATATATTTATATTCGTGTCAAAGATGTTTCCAACTTTGAAGACTCAAGTGTAGTACTCCATGTATGTATGTGTTTCCCTCAACTCGAAATTGGACAAGGGAGAGGAGAAACTGACTGAAGAAAGTCCTTTCTTCTTTAGGCTCTTTACGAAAACTCTTTGCCGTGACACGCTCCCTTTTGATTCAACGATCCCTAAAGCTGCCCCTCTTTCCTTGTGAGCCAGCAAAGGACCGTGTTTGAAACTTGTCGAAGTGATGTGAACACCCTCCGAGTAGCTTTTTGTCCATTTAAAGTTCTTTTATCTGGAAGTGCATGGGAATGCGTTGGGAATTCTGAGAAGAATCAGCCCCCTTACAGTATATTATCAATGTGTATATGCTTCTGATAACAATTCGTCACGAACATCAATTAAAGTTAGAGGAATGTCTGCAGTAAACACGAGTTAACAATCCTACGCATATCCATAAAAAACAACACATGTCACGATAAAGACAGACGAAACTCGCCGATAGATAAATTGTACAAAAGGTTATAATCTGACCGTGTCCAGCAGCATGATAAAGCAAGGAATTTATCAGCAGAAGCGGCTCACTGAAACAATATGACTGCGTATTGTTATCTGATGAAATAATACATTTCGCTGGAAATTGTTAATTTGTATGTGTAAAGTAGCGCTGTGATGAGTATCAAGTGAATTTATTCCAAAAACACCTGCGGTCCGAAGCGCAATTCTCCGAATTTTATAATTTAAAGGGACTAATCAGCTTTATTGCATTTCGTTTATTTTTAATTGATTTGCAATTGACGTAATGTAAGACCAGGATCAATTTGAGTGCCTCAGTTGTCGCATGAAGCGACATTTTTAAAGAGACATCCTATCCTTGAGCATTGCTTCTGATAGGAGGGCGTTGCTCAATGTGTGTAAATAACAATCAAGATGCAGAAATAAAAATGTAATAAAAGAATTTTCTTCGTGGCTATCATATCCGCGTTTCAATTTGCGTGAGTCTACTTTTATGTGTAAAGTCTAAACTATTTTTTTCAGGTCACACAGTGATTAAGCTAACGAACTCAAGTGTGATGTCGAGGCTCAAAATGTCACTCGAAATTTGTATTCATTGTGCTTTCTGAATTGCTTATGCTTGTTTTACATTCTCTGAAGCCGAATCAGACTGTCATCGATTTGCATTATTGTCGCTGAGTCCTGCTGAGAGTTCCTCTCTGAACGTTACAAGCAAGTCATTAATTTAGACAGACATTCACCTATGATGATACAATGTGGCGACAAATGTAGCGGTCATTTGTTTGCTTTTGTTTCGGCGACTTTAGGTATGTTTGTCTATAGCTGCATGGTACTCACATGTTGTGTCTCTTTTAATGGGATTTTTATAGAAACAACTGTCCAGTGAAAACAATAGGTACCATTCTCGCTCGACTGAATCTTAAGGATCGTGCGATTTGGTTGTGGTAAATCGATCTAAATTTTGATTCAAATTGTCTGTCCTGGTGCTTAATCATGAAATCTGAGTGATTGGGTATCAACGAGCTGCAAACAAGAGCTTTCCATTACAACAACAATTACATGTATAATCATAATACGACAAAGCACGCGATATACAGAAAGGTAAATAAGTGATGCAATCCTGATAGTATACAATCAATGAGTATATTACTCAGCCAAACTGGTTTCAAGGAAAGTCATCAGCAGTTTAGGGCCTTACCACTTGTACGTTAGGGCACTCGACATACAATGTACAACGTAAACCTTTTCGAAAGCTTTCAACTTTTCCCGCAAACACGAAATTAGTCATCTTACCACTCACGTATTATTTTTACTACGGCACACGTGTTGAAAGTGGTAACTAGACCAAAGTTTCACTAGCAGATATTTAATTAACACTGTGCACAAAACCTGCACAATCCTAAGTTGCATAAGCCTACGTCAGAAAACACGTCATGGAAAAGCCTGGGCCAACCTTCGTTTCTCTAAATCCCCTTTGTAAGAAACTTGAGTATTACCATGCACCGATAATTGAAGCGCAAGGTCTAATGAGGCAGCACGCTCTCTGCTGAAGGCGTATCTTTTCCGTGTCTTCCCCTAATTATATTTCTGGAAATGTTGCATCGGCCTGAAACTTATGCAGAGACAGAAACATCCAGAATTGCTCGGGATGCCCCATTCAGAGCAATTCGTAGCAACCTCATCATCTTTGTAATACGAGTTCTCTCGTTTTCTGTTTACTCTCCGACACATTGTGATTTTTTCCTCCGACTTGCTAATATGCCTTTTGTGGTGTTCACGTTTCACGTCCTTGCCACACTGGCCATAAAAACGCACACGTACGTCAAACAGTTTAATTTATGTTTGCAGAATTAACACGCTATCAAATCTAGACCTTTCTTTATATGCTGACGCGAATTTCTTGGTCATAAAAGTCAAAGTAGTCTTTTCAGAATTCATCGTAAAAAGAGTTAGCTAACCATTGTCAAAAATAAAAGGGCTGTTATGTTCTGTCCATTTTATGGCTTTCCAATTTCCGTGAGAAATTCGCAGATTCTCTGAGTCAACAGCCATAACCCATTTGGTTTTACAGTCATGTCATTGACTACACAAAGCGTAATATTGTGTCACAAATGAAAGTTTAAAAGGACAACGTATCATCACCGCATGGTAGAAACAGAGCATACTGAGAAAATAGGTTTGTAGAGCTATTATTTGTCGCTTTGGAACTACTCACGTATACACGACCATTTTCATTCATGTCACTCCCTTATCGTATGCGAACAGACTTTACAAAGCTCGTTCTCGGCTTCGGAGTATTTTTCAAAAGACACTGTCCTCTCTTTCTTTTATTCCGAAGGCTTCCTTCCTCTCTTCTTCATTGAATGTATGTGTGTGGGCTCAATTCTCGTGAGATTGATTCACTTCCAATAGAAATATACTCGCACACTCCACTGTTTGCTCACTTACTTACCATTCGAAGGGAATGGATCACATAGAGCTTTCACTTCTTGTCCTCACACAATCCCACACTGTTCTTCATTTCATCAGTGGAAAAGGAACTCTCTTGTGGAAGTCGAGGTGGTGGACAATATGCTCACTGTCACGATGATCTTGAGAACATAATTATCAAGCGGTGCGGAGAGAAAATGCTTAGTCTGAATTGTGTCTGTTTGCACGAGTCAGAACGAGTTTCTTCGTTTGTTTCCTGTAGATACGTCTTTCCCTGGTCAGTCTTCTCTTGAGCTCAGAGAGCTTTGGGCTTAACTCTAAATCAATATGTGTGAAATGAGCTGGAGAGGTGTATGAATGAGAGAGAAAGGATGACTGTGACAAAGCAATGCATCTGGAGAAACGTATACGTAAGCTCCAAACGCCTGGACAAAGTGATGCGAAATAAACCGTAAAATTTCCTTTTCCCATACATTCTTCACGTTCACGACGGTATATTGATGTTGATCATTTCTCTCCTATGGTTTCGTTCACGATTGTCCATTACAAAACTGAAGTAGAATTATTTGTTCATTCCTCCTTGTGCTTTCAACTTTTGTTTAATCCATCAGCAATGGTTTAAGCTCTGGTGAACTGAAGTCGTAAGTAGACGTGTTTGCAAAGCTTGGGTTTTGGCTATTTGGAAAATTGACCGGAGAGAGATCTGGCATTTCGGGACACCTGTTCATGTACATACTTTCGATTTCATGTGAAGTAATTGAATGTCATCAATTTTAATTTGCTCTCTGGACAACATCATCGCCTTCATTATGGTCAGCATCTAGAGTTTTATGTTTTCGGGGGAAAGGTGAACATGGCTAAATAAAAGGTGTGGGTTTAGCCACGTGCACCGCGTGTTCCACGGAGATAGCATAGTTTTTATGAATGTAAAACCTCAAAATGGTTATGGTAATTTATGTTTAGAGAATGACTGAAAAAACAGGCGTATTTGAGTGCTTTATTGTATACCGCGTATTCTCGTAATGTGGAAGATTATAGAGTGAAGTAGTACAGAATCTCATGTTCCAGAGATGAGGTATTTAGCATTATTCCAGCGTTCGAGACCGTGTTCCTGCAGATTCTGAAAGGAATGCAGTATTTTGGGCTTTGTTCGTACGGGAGAGATCCGGTCATTCAGCCATTACGGAAATTTTCGCTCATTCATGCAAGCTTATGAGTGGCTTTGCCAATTCTGCCAGAGACTCCATCGATGTTTTTCTCCTTGATCTCACCTCTTCCCTTACAGAGTACAAATAAGCATAAATATGTGTGATAATAAAATTGCAGTCTTGCGCTGAGGTGGAAAAATTAAGTAAATAATTTCTAATTTTTTTATTCCTGTAAACTCTTTTAAAATAACAACCGTCATCATCAGATTACATCAGTTATACGTTCCATATACTGTTTGTCGGCATTCTTCACATTACGTAAGCCAGGATAATATTTAAAAGTTTTATATCGCAGTTTGACCTGTAAATAATACTAACAACTTCATTACTCCAATAATCACACGTTTTACACTTACTCAAAGCAAGATTTCAAAAACACACAGTATCTACTGACGTAGGGATTTAGGAGATTTTTGTAATAATGACTGTAAGGTTACAATAAATCCTTTGTATACATAAATCATAATATGCGTTGGCTACACATGATATGACATTATTCCGGATCGATTTTGCTGACGTACAAATTGTTTCGCTAGTAATCATAGTAAACTCGAACTGAAACTGCTGCAGTGGAGTAGATGATACATAATTCATAATTCTTCTACAGATATAAGAATAAGAATAATATCCTAAAACGTTGTGTATTATAAAAGAGATCGAATGTCAGTCAAAATGTTGCAAGTGTATAAACAACTATATTATTATGCTGTAACCACGCTGAGTAAACATGTGCAAGTAATAAGTACGCTAGTTCTAATCAATTCGTCCTCATTAACCTTAAGTTTCACAGCATTGAGAAGTATTGTTGTAATTTAAACGCAAAGAAAAGTCGCGTGAAACAGAGAGAAAAAGGAATGCATTATGCGTTGTAGGATTACGTATTGCATATCATACTAGTAAATTACATTACTCAAATTTCAATATTAAACAGATGCGCAGGTATTAAGAAGCCCTGAAGTAAAATGCACACTTGTAATTGACGAACATTACATTAGCATTCTGTCGAATGATTAGGTAAATTTTAGGTACAATGGTAAGTAGACAGTTTTTCAAAAAGCGCTTGTGTATCGAGTGTTCTCCGTCAATATGTAGCCTACAAATATACGATCATGTATTCATAATATTTAGACGCTCTCTGGATTATTATCATGTAAATCAGATTAGGTTGCTATGTATCACATGTAATACTATAAAGTTTGCATTTATATGGCCTCCTCGTATTTTTTTACCAATTAGCAAATAAATGATTCGTACTCACTTTTGCCGGTGATTTTTTAAATCCAAATTTTGTGTCACTATCCAAAAATGTGGCCACTTTTGTGTAGCAATAAAAACGTCATGTACGCATCGTTGTATTATTACATGCAATTGGCAAATACTGGCGGTCAACGTATCTTTACGCAGATTGTATTGACGCGTGACTAATTAATTTCAGAATGTTAGCAGTCTGCTGAGTTTTCCAATATTGATCTTCAGCCTGAGTTTTGACTTGGTGCGGTTTTAGTACAGTTAGTTGAGGTTCATATTCTTCTTTTTAGTATCCAATTTTCAACTGTTTGATGAGAAAATGCACGAAATGCGTCAAAGGTAAATCAATTTTACTCTAGCTTTGTCCTCGCCGCGAGGAATGAAGCTGGGAAGGACATTAGGTTCGCATTTAGCGTGATCATATCCTCTGTTGAATGATTTAATAAAATGTATAAAAAGGAATTTTGGTGATCGTCGACGTAATCCTCTCAAGTGCAACAAAATGAGACCTCATACAAAAAAACCTTGTGCAATTTGGGTGTGCCTTATATTCAACGTAATGTACATACATTTCATTGTAACAATGACAATAATGCAATTCTGAAATATCCTCCTGACTTCTTCCTGGAATGCTTTGTGTTTAGTCAATAGTATTGTATGACCATTTTCCCTACTTCGTTCTCCCTCCTCGTAAATTCGACAAACTTTTTGAACCTCAGTACGGATTTCAAGGTCATTTTTATAAACTCGATGATGTGCATCTTGTGTTACGTATTAAACTGTTCTGATCCTCCTAGCCACCGTACACGATGCCTTTGTGCAAGGACTTTTTTTGTACCAAAGGCCGTCTAGGTATCTCTACATTTTTTTGTTCAAAAGTGGGCCCCATTTGTAATCCAGGTTGGCGTGCCAGCAGTAGAAAAGTTGCATTCTCCGCGTTTTCCTCGTTTCTTTCTCTGAATGTAAAGTTTCCTAACTTTTGAACTTTGACTAGCATATTTCATCCGACCTTATAGAGAATAGTAAGCTTGTATGCACATAAGAACGTGGTTGTATTGATGATTGGAGTAAAAATGTTCTTTAGACATGACGAGTCTATGATCGATCATATACTGGTTAAAAATCCCTGATACTATCGGAAACTCCGTGAGCATAGTTTCCTTCTGTGACCTTGAGATTCAAGCTTCTCAAAAAAACAGTTGTAGAATGTTTTACGCTGGCTACGAAACCATGTTGGTTTCAAAGTGCAATTGATTTCTTGGAGAAAAGTGTATCAAAGTGTCCTTTGTCGATAAAACTCCTATTAACATTTTCATGGTTATAAGAATGCCGTACGCGTAATGGCGGCGAATAAGAATGCCGTAGTGAGTTTCGAATTATTTTGTTACCTTGTTGTGACGAAATGTGGGAGAGAAGGGACAACTTTAAAGTTTCATAATAAAAAATTCCTACACAGGTTCAGAAATGTTTGAGGGACTTTTTTCAGTGTGTCTGTGTGCCTGTCGGAGAGGAACTCGTTTTTTGCCTCCACTCAGTTCTACAGTCTTTGCTCAGCCGTTGGCGACCCCATACTCTTCGAGTCGTAGGAAGAATTGGCTGTCTCCTTCAAGCGAATCTCATGTGTGATGATGATTGTTGGGGAGCGATTGGGACGACGCAACCCACTCCAAAATTCTTGCATGTCGTGCTGCGTTGGAAGGTGAAGGAATGAACGGATTTTCCTCGGCGGCTTCCCTAAACTGTTACCACTGTCACTCTCGAAGTGGTTGGTGAAGCAAGAGTTGTGATTGTTGACATTGTTGAACTCCTCACAACTCCCAGGATTCGTCGTGATCACCGTCGTCGTCGGACAGGGCAACAATGGGTTCGTGTTCATGGGGAAGTGGAGTGGCGGTGGACGCAAGTCATTTGTCGAGAGTCGGCGTGGAGTCTGGATTGGGGATGAGGCTGGGGATGGTGTGCAAGATCTGGAAATAATACACACATCAAAGAAGGATTGTCTCGAGTTGTCTCTGACTTTCACTCGGAACAAAACACTCGAATCTCTCACCAGCAACAGGGAGAGAGAAAGGACACAGAGTTTTTTTGTGTGTTTTATTGTCCTGGGAAACTTCACATGCTTCAAGAAGGAGTTCAGAAATGTGTGTTGAGCTTTGTTCGTTTTTTTAGTCTTTTTAATTATGAATCTCGGCGAGTCGCGTGGTTGAGGGAGATTTGTTGAGTCAAAAGGGAAAGCAGCTATGGTCTTTTTTTTTAGTTTTTATGGGTTTAGCTTTTGAAGAGAAAGAGAGGGTTAAAATGTTGCGAGAGGAAGATGTGTGGGCGTAGCAGGGTATTTCCCATGAGGTGTGACATGACAAGCGGAGGGGAGGAATGCACTTTTTTTTCGGGGGAAAGAGAAAGTGGGACACACAGCATGCATGCATGATGAGTCAGTGAGGTGAGGGATTTTTTTGTTGGAATTGATCAGGGGGATAATTAAAAGTTACCGAAAACTTTTCGCTCCTGACGATGGTCGTGGGGAGCCTCCGTCAACAGGTGAAAGACGCTGTTGGATTTCATGCTGGAGTGTCGTGTTCGTCATTCTTTTCCTCACGTAGCTCTTGTAAGCGGCCCGTAGGGATCTCGCTCGGATCCCGTACAGAAGGGCGGTGAAACTCGGAGACAGAAAGAGACTCAGCGAGCCGAGGAAGTGGAGCAGCACTGGGGCATGATGATCGTCGGCCAACATCTCAAACACCTGTGACACAACAACAAGGAGAAATGTCAAGAGTGAAAAAAATTATATACATTTTTAGGCGACCGTATCACTCTTATGTGCGTGCGTCATGCTTTTAAACAGGTAACTTAATGTGAAAGTGGAGAAAGTGGTGAAAAAGTATGTCGCCAATGCTTCTTTCTGAACTTTCTTTTATTCACCAAAAAATGCTGAAAGGATGAACAAACTTATTCCGAGTTGAAACATTTTAATGGTTAAAAGGTCTCATTCAAGTTTAGAGAAAAATTGATGAGCCTCCAACACATTTTTATGCGTCCCAAGCATAATTTTAGATTGTTGCAAATCCTTTCAGATGACGATCCAGGATGAGGTATGTATACCTATGCATATTCAGAGTAATCTACTTTTCTAGTTGCTTAAAGCCACGGGTCTTTCGATTACTCTCGAAATGATTTACCTGAAGCAGACAAACATACGTGCATCATATCTTTGCATTAATAATGAGCACGTATGTCAAACGACGTTGAAGCGGATTGTTTGTAGTGAGTCCTAGCAAACGTGTATCAAACTAGGTAACGTTTTATTTTCTTAACATTTCCCTCAAAACTCGCATCCCTAAGCTTCTACTAGATCCCAACTTGACTCCGCTTAATGGACTTGCCAACACAAATAAATATGCTCTCGTCTCGCCCTACTTTGTTCGTCTCGTGAACATATTTTTTGTATTACAGAAGAACAAGTCCCTTTGCCCTCTCTTTAATGCCAAGTTGAAAAATTGCTTTCTACTCCTACTCTGAATTTTCTCATCTCCATCAGCACGTTTCCCCCTTTCGCCTTCCATTAAAGGGGCCACGTGTGTCTGCGGTTCCACCTGCACCATCTACTTTGCATAGACATTTGTATTCGACGTAAATTAGGAGCGTATGTGCGAACGGAACTGTTGAGGTGAAAGTAGGTGACATGAAACAATGGAGGCTTTGTTGAAAACTGAAACACGAGGTCTAAAAATGTTCGTAACTGATGATTCTCATAAAGTAAAGACTTATCCTCTGTATTTACTGGGCTGACCTTTTGCATTTTTGTACTTTAGCACTCCCCTTGTACAAGGACCAGATTACATATTAATGGGTCATGCTTGGTGCACTACGTGCGTGCGTATCATCAAGTATCAAATTTGGGAAACGCGTGACTTTCCACCTCTTTTGGAAATGTCATGTCCTTCTGTGTGGGCATTCAAGAGCTGAGAACAAAGTGATGTATCAGTTTACGTGGTGCTGGTGCAAAGTGCAAATACGACATATTCTTATTGATTTATCCCATTCAATAGATATCCTGACCATGACTCAGGATAGCGAACGAATTTCGCGCTCTTGAGTTTGGATGATGGATCCGATGCATCACATCACTTAATATGGCATTGTTTGCATAAAAAGACAAATATTGACTTCGGGCTCGACAACTAGACGAAAATGTCAAGAGAACTTGATGTCAATGGGCAACAGTTTCTTAGGAGTGCCCTTGATATGTGCATCAGGAAGTGTGACAAAATGTGAATGGAAAACATGTGAACTTCTCAACTCACCAGAATGAGTATTAATGGTAAATGAATGAGCAGCAACGAAGACATATCCTCGACCACAGCTCGACACGCTCTCGACCGCGCAGGAATGCTCCGATTGAGCCAGAGCTGAGGTGGTGCAGCTCCCTTGCTCCGGACAACGGTGGCTTGGGCGGACAGGGTGATTTGGTAGAGGGCCATGACGATACGGTGTCGCTGTTTCCGAGCGATCGAGAGCACGACCAAATCACACACAAGTATTGTACACAGAGGTGCCACTAGGATCACAAACACCCACTCCGAAGCCCACAGTACACTTGGCAAGGAGGTGTAGTACACCCGAGGGAGGCACAGGCCCATCGCCCTTCTGTACTCTAAACTGATGAAGACGTCCCTCAAACTCTCATTCTCCACAGACCCACCCCCACCAATTCCACCCCCTGCGCCAAAGGCAAGGAAGCTATGATTACTAGCACCACGATCACTGTATAGTTGCTCAATGTACGACTTTTCATTCTCCACCCGGGCCACCAAGGAGGCCTTGTCTAGGTCCAGAATCATGTTGGCCACCGTGGGTGACATGTTGGTTCCCACCCCATTCTCCGAGATGGCTAGTCCTGATGGGAATGATGAGGATGGCTGGAAGTTCAGTGAAGAAGACGGATGGAGGTCGGTGGTCGTTGAGGGGTGAGACATGTCTAACGACGTAGGTGGCAATGCTGAGGTGGTCGAGTTGCTTGTGTTAGTCGGGGAAAACGAGGGAGACATGACGACAGCGGGACTCTCTTCGAGGAACAGACTGTCGCCACCGTGAAGCATGTCACTTGCGTCGTTCGCCGATGACACGAGGAATGCCGTCATTGAGGTACCTATACTGAGCACCCAAACCACGAGAAAGAAGATCGCCACCCGACGACCTGTCACCAACTGGGTGTACCGCAAGGGTGACGCTATCGCTGCACATCGGTCCGCACTACAAAACAATAAACGCATATTTAAGCAACGTGACGACAAAAAAAAATGCAAAAAAAACTTGAATTTTTTTGTCCTACTTTCTTTTTCTCTCAAGGACGGGCTTAACAACGGAAATTGACGACATCGGAAAAATATTTCTGGAGAACATGTTACCCATACTAAAAGCATCTATTCGACAGTAATCAATAACCTTTGAGAGAGGACTATTCATTTTCGCTGTTCATGTGTCATCATGAGCATATTGTTTCAATAGTATCCTTACGTTTACGTCATGACGGGAAAAGCAAAGAGACGCAGTTTGACAGCCTCCTCACTAAAAGTGGAAAAGAGAAGTTGCCTACGCTCCCAACAACTTTTTTTTTCGCTTTCGCCTCCGCACGTTTTGCTTCTTGCAATAAGTGCCTCTGTGCTTTGGAATTGTTTTCTCGCACGATTTGGAATTTTGTCGGCCTTCGGCGTAAAATGTGACAAGTAAACAAGTAATAACTGTCGGTTTTCTGAAAAATACATAATGGAGTCCAAACTGTGGTGGGATGCCAATAACAGAAATGGGGAGAAGAAAAAACAACTTTCGAGTCTTTCAAGAAGAGCTTTAAATGTTATAAAAAACGTTATGCAGAAATAATTGAATATATTTGAATGTGCCAGTCAAAGACTTATTCTTTTTTGTGTTCAAACTAAGGTTTCCCGTCGTAAAACTACTGATCTAGTAAAATACCACAGGTAACTGCTAAATAGAAGATAGTTTTACTAATTTTACAACCAACGCTGCTAGCAGTATAAAAAGGCTTAATAAATATTTAGTCAAAATGTCAACTCAGCCGAGTTAGTGGCCATAGTGGTTAAATTCATAAACATGAAAAAAACCTAAAGATTGGCTCTGAAAATCAGCAATGCATTGCTGCAATCCATAATTACATTGTTGATGAAAATAATTCCTGAAGAAAATAGGTCGCTAGATATGCAGCTAAAAATTAGCGGAAAATACCGACAAACTCATTGCCCTCCTGCAAACAAAGTTCAGTAGGTAGGCACTTTTTTTTGTTCCCATTAATATTTCATTGCTTCACATACATCCGACACTAATGTTCCCCCGTGCTTTTACACGAGTTCCACTCTTTCATTCTTGCAAAACTTTGTTGGCATTTTCCACTCCAGCAATCAGAGGGCTCGAGAAAGTGTTCGTGTTCTGGCACTTGGCTCACAGGATGCCCTTGCATCATCATCGTCGTCGTGTCGCGTAATATATGCGAGGAGTCAAAGGGGTGCACAAATTTTGCTTGTACGATGCATGCACACCAAACCACAAGTTGTACGGAAATATCCAGGTAAATCAGGCATTTGACAGAATAGAAAGATAATGTACTTGACTGATCAAGATAGATTGTACCTTTACTCGCGAAAACATACATACAACGTATAAACAGTGTATATATTAGGTATATCGTTGTCGTATTATAATATGTGTCCAAAACAAGTCGTGTTTTTAAGCACCACAAAAGTGGCACACGGCTCGTCGATTCTCCTTGAAAATTAATTCGAATAATAAGACTCGCTCGTCTTTCCCCTTTCTCAGAGGGAGTGATCGTGCAATGGAGAATACATTTTTTGATAAACATATCTCCATGAAACCTCTCAAGAAAGATACTCTGATTGGCATGAGTTATAGGAGCTTTCTTCCCCACACATTGTGAATTCAAAGTTGTTCCCTCTCTCTCTCGGTCATGGTTATTTATGACAGGACACAAGGACAATTAGGAAGCTGTTTTTCCACTCAAATTTTAAGAGACACGCGAAAGCCGAGAAGACTACCTACCATACCATCGTAATACAATCAAGTCAGTGGGATAGGCATCAAGGGGAAGAAAGATTGAGGGGAAAGCTAATTTCTCCTTTCTCTCACCTCAAGGCACATATGCTCCAAATCGTAAGAAACTGAAGAGTCAGTACTGCCGCTCCGACGAGGCTGCACAAGGACCCTGTCGAGGTTAGCCATCTGGACATGATAATGGATGGACTGATCAGACATAGGTTGAACAGACTGGCACCCAGCCCACACCAACTCAAATGGAGAAGGATCCATTCACTGCTGGTTCGTGCCTGAAACAAGAAACACATCATTTTTGAGTGCTCCTCGCCAATTTTCGAGGAAATCATATAAATACGAAGGTGAAAGCATAATATACATTTTGTACAGTATTCATTGATCGAGAATTGACTTTCATGCGAAATCATGTAGCCTTTTGGCGAAGCAATAATATCATAAATACACACATCGTTTGTTGGAGAAAAAAATGAAGGAAATACATATGTGCCTGCCGACGTCACTCTCTCTATTCTTATTTAATAGTTTTGTGGTGAGTCTCATTGAGAAAAACTTCAATCATATTATTATCGATTCATACATTATTCCACATTGAATAATCCGATTAACCTATCTAAAAAAAATTGCACCTTTCTCTCCCATTTCTCTTATGTTTCCCTTGTTACAAACGACAACCGATTGCTGCCAGGCGTGTGTGCTTGAGCGTCTTTGCTTTTTCACATTCAGATGTAATTTAGTTAGACGCGAGCATTCTCCTGCTCTGCATTGTAGATGGGTTTCTGTGCCAGGGAAAATAGCTGTTGGTGTGTTTTATAGATTAATATAATATGCATGGTGCATAACAAAAAAAATAAGGTGACTCGCAAAGAAAGCAGAGGCACACACGCACACACATTCTCCGACACCAAAAATCGAACCAGCCACAGGGACTAAAAGAAGGCACTGACTCGAGCAGTATTTTTTCTTTTTGAATTGATTATCACAGCACAAAAGACCGACGACGACAAGGAAGACTATTTTTCTTATTGCTGGCGTTATATCAGTACATGTACGGTTGCACCACGACAATCAGTCAAACGTTGAGACTAGAAAATGTGTCGTCGTCATGTGAATACGATTATAGTGCAAGTTGAGGAATGCGTTATCAATGCTTTCCTTGTGTCTTACCTTTTTGTTTAGGAGGAGAACAATGATCACATAGAGGTTCATAAAAATGCCAAAAAATGCCATGCAAGTTCCCAGTCCTCCAAGAATAAGATTCATTGTGTTCACCGTCAAGATTCTTGCTTTACTCCTGAAGAGAAAAATCCTGGAAACCCTCAGATTCCAGGTGGAGTCTTTCCTAGGTGGTCCTGCAAATACAGAAAAAAAATCAGGTACATTTCGTAACGTCTACTGTACCATGTACGTACACCTTCTCAAATAGGTTACGGCTCTTAAAGCACAATACAATCTACGTACACTTTCTCTCTACGTAATGAAAATGACTTGGAGAAAGTAAAGCAGAGAGAGAAAACAGTAATGTGTACTGTGATGTAACTTGGGAAAGTCCACGTAGAGAAAAAGTACATTCCACTTATTTGCTCCGTAGCATTCCTATCATTTCCTAGAGTCTCTTGTGCTAACAAACTCCACAGGAGAATTCTGACGAGAAAAAAATTGGAATGAAGAAATGCACTTCAAAAAACACAGAGGCGAAGGTATTTGCTAAGAGTTTCTCCTTCACTCGTTTCCAGAGTGGAGGCACGTGAGAGAGGTGACTTGCATTTTGCTTGCTCTTTTATGCGATATATTATCTAGTATGCACATTGGCGGATAAATGTACATCTCAGTTGAGCACAGACGTGCTCAACTTATCAGCCCTTTGGTATCACAAGGTTGTCTACTTTTAGACAAAAAGTTGGCACACCGTTTCGCAATGTGAGATTTGCTTTCTCTGTCTGCTCTCAAGAAGTAAAAGTCTCTTCACACAATAATGGACCACTTTTCAAAGACTGCTCGTACATACAAGATGTCAAAGTGTCATTGGTGAAAGGTGAAAAAAAGTTAGAGGACACAAATCAATTCTGGTTGCATTATATTAACTATTTAAGAGACCATAAAGGAACTCCCAGAATTCAGTTGCCGATTGCGTCAAACCTTTGTGGGATTCATGAGCTCATTCGTAATTACTTCCCAGATTCCTCATTTCGACCAACTTTCCTTGCATATCCAAACGGCACATAATACAGAGCGCACTGCAGTTGCACAACCGAGACGGAAGCCAGTAGTAAAAGGTAGGAATATTTTGCGGTCTGATGTTATAGCAGGTTCCAAAGTGAAACGAGGTAAGCATTCTTGAACGAACCGTAAGATATTGCCAGACCTCGTTCGACTAATACATTTTTTGCGCGCAAAGGTCGTAGCCAGGGTTGCAATACCCAGTAAATTGCGATACATAAAACATCGGCCCAAGAAACCCAATTGATATGCATACATTTGAGCTAAAAAGGGTAGAAGGGTATTGTGCGAATGTCTTTATGTAAATAAGGACGTTGCACAATGCAAAAAATGTTCCCCTACAGCTACCTCGCAGCAGAAAAAGAATAAACATTTTCCTCTGTTCTTCACTTTTTTCACAAACTCTTAGAGTTAATTGTCATGACGACAGGATCGTGTTGTCTCTGCATTATTGGATGTCTTTGTAGATGAAAGTCTCTAGGAGTGTCGACAAACGAGGAATTTTGCAGGAGAGCGACCTTCTACTAATCAACTTTCTCCCGCTCAATCTCAGACTAATTCTATTTTTTCTTTGGACACAAGGATAAAACTGACTTGCGACGTTGAATCAACTAACTAAAAGGAATAGAAGCATTTATTTTAGCCGTATTATAACTGTGACAAATGACTCTTCAAATGTCACCCTCAGCCTACACATGAGCTCATAATATATTTCAAAGACATGTTTGTATCGGTCTGCTGAGCTCTTTCTCGTCACGAAACATAATGTCTAAATTTAAATCTGGAAAAAGTGTAGCAACGACGAGAATAGGATCAATCAAGGTAAAAGCATGGCTAAATTGAGTATCAGTATTAAAATTTCATGCGATATCTATCCTGTGTGTTCAAAAAATCTCCTGAAATCATGTGCGCTCCTTTTCACGAATTTGGAGAGCTGCATTGTGATTTCATATAGAGAAGAAAGTGTACATCATGTTTTTACTCTAATATCCTCGTGTAACAGCGACATTAGAATTCACATTTTTTACATCCATCCTTTTTTCACTCAGTCTCTCATCCCTTCAGAAGGATTTTCTCGCATCATTTCCTGCAAAAAGGAGCGAAGCAGGCAACCATGTACAATCCACACATTTGGTTTGCACTATCACAGGAAGAGATGGCGAATGAATGCACACACACAGAATGAATGAATGCACACACACAGAAGAATGGATAAAAGGATGAAAATAAGACACGACATATTCCACCGAATATATCCACCTTCCCGTTTATTGACAATTTCGCGGCAGGGAAAGTACAAAAAAGGGCACACGAAAACAGCAACCTTTGTTCGAATAAAATTTAGTCTTTGCCATACCACCGTTTCATGGGACTGTGCTGCATGTTTGCCACCTTGCCCAACTTGCACTACAGTGATGGGGCAGAATCAATGTGGTCTTAGAGTTATACGTGCGTGTATCTCTCATGCCGGAGTGACTTGGGAGCAATCATCTGGTAAAATAGAAATGCATGAGAACAGCACTAACCCTTTTTAAAGACTTTCTCGGTCTTGTCCTGTCTCACGTGCATCCTCCTTGTCTCATTTTCCTAAAGTCTCTGCCAACCAAACAACTCAAGAGAATGCAACGCAATGAACAAGGACCCTGGGATGAAATCAGCAAGTTTCCAGGAAGAAAAAAAGCACATTTTTCCATTTACCTCTCATCCCCTGTAGCATGATATCACGAATAGAAACTTGCTTTGAGTTACGAACATTGTAAGAATAATTTCAAGGTTGGTCCTCACGACGAAGACGAGTCTTGCATGGTTACTCTGATACGTAATGGTAATGTAATGCTTTCACCAGATTATGTGACTTGAAAAGGTGCATAGCTACGTACCGTAAAACGGCACGACGTTTATAGAGTTGAGCGCTGTCTTTCTCTCATGACGTGATGGAAAGATGAAAGTGCTTGTATCAAAACTGGAATGTATTTTCAGCATTCATTTCCTACCTTACGCAAAAATGTCCAGCACTTAAAATGTACGGCAAGTCTGAAATGCTGGAGGCATGTTATCTTTCCAGTTTCTTATTTTCCTTGCAAAAAAAATCTCCCTTTATTTGTATTTAAATGGAAAATCACATTTAGGTATTTTTAGGCTAATCTCAACGTATTTTTAATACTTGGCGAACACACGCAGACAACCTTTCTTTTTGCAGGTTTACTTTTACAGATGTCTGACTCCAGGGTTATATTTTTGAGTGGACGAGGATAGTAAACCATGCGCTACTATTTTTTAGAGACTTGCAGAGTTGAGAGTGTTTGTGAAACTCGCAAAAAATATTTTTAGTGTGATGCACGTACATCATACGTTGGTTATAGCGCCCTGTAAAAACAGGTGAAAACCTTGGGGAGACAATTTTTATTTTATTTAATTCTCATCTCGGGTTCAGAGCATCTTCTTTTTGAAAACAGTGTATACACCCACCCTGTGGTGGGTTGGGCTCAGACGAGTTTAATTTAGACTTGTGGGAATCCTCATAAAATGAAGTTGTCTCATTAATTTAAAACTTAAAAAAATAGGTGCATTTCATCCGACACTACGCTGGACATTGTCAACATGTACCACTCAAAGTCAGCATCAGCCTCCACAGTCATTCGTTGTTGCGGCAAAGTTTAATGTCAAACCCTCAAAGGAATAGTATCCGTAGTGGATGACCTTAGAATTCCACCTTTTGTGATGCGTAACACGAAGCAGTTTTTGTTCCCTTTGTAACTACTCTGCCGAACAAGAGGAAAGGACGCTTTTGTCCTGCTAATTTTCAAATTCTTTTCTTACACAGCTCGTAATAACTGTGAACACAAAACTTTCCAACAAAATGCATCGAGAATGTAATGCGCTCTTTTTTCCTCCATATTCTTATGCAACAAGTGTGCCGTTCCTTGAGCCACAGCCATCCTTTTTCTTTCAGAGTTTTTCTCTCCCCATTTTGTCCTGTCTTTGGGTTCGCCGGCTGGGCAAATCCCGATGAGACTACCGAATTACACGTTTTCCAACCGCTTTCAGCGTCCTGAATGAAATACGAGTGGAGTCAAGTATGAGGAGTACCACACACCGAGCCACTGTCATCATCATCGCTACCACACCGCATGGACATATTGTTCTCTTTTACGTGTCACACAACTCGCAGATGTAATGGTCTCACCGCATCCAACTTGGAGCGAGAAACTGGAGTTACAAGAAAGAAAGTAGGCGAGAGAAAAGGAGGCGGGACTTCTTCTCGTTCTTTATGCATGTCTTAAATAGTTTGTTCAAGCACAAAATTGTAAGCAGTCAATCAACTTCATACTATGCATAAAATACAAAAGTTTATAAATACATGTCCTTATGACGTGTATGGGTTCATAACGACTTTTCTCAAGCGACGATGAAAGTAAAAGTACAAAAAATGTGGTCGTATAGTAAGTTTGCGTTGAGCGTGTTAAACATTTACTAAAAAACCACTATTTTTTAACTCCTGAAATAAGAGAGGACGTAGAAAAGCTGGAAGAGTTTCGACACAAGTCTCCACCACGATTACGGGTCTACGACAAAAACCTACTGGAAACCTCGTGTGATGATCATCACACTAGTTCCATGGAAATTTGCCGTAAGAAAAAAATAGTGAGCAGGTTAAAGACAGAACTTAATACTTAACTAGAATATTATAAAAGAAAGAGCAGATTCCTGTTTAACCTTAACAATAGCAAATTCTCACTCGGCGTTTGTCGTGATTCCCGTTTTCGATTTCTCTCTATCTTTAAACGCATTCTTTGCAGTGTTATTTGACAATTTATTGTGTCATAATGTACAAAAAGACTAAAAAAATCCACAGTAATATGGTTCAGGGTCTTGACACATTTATTATTATTGGTTAAGAAAGCCAGGAAAACGCCGATTCATTTGAACATGCTCTCCTTTCCCCGTCTCTCAAGAGAGACGTCATACTCTGTTGTGTTCGTTTTTTTTTGCTGTGGCTCTCCTGCACGCTGTCTCTATTAATAAATGTTGTGTTGGAGAAATTTCTAGTAAAAAATGAGGCACAAAGATACTCAACGCAACAGGAAAAGCACTCTGAGATGCACGTATTGAGAGCAAAAAAGAGTAAATGTAAGAGTGCTTTTGATGTTGTATAAGGTGGTGGCGTACATGAAAAAGGGTAATGCAACTGTGTCCCATTTAAATGTAATATCTTAAACCGTACGTAAATGATATAGGAAAGCAGTGCAAGAATGAAATTGAAATCTGGCCACAAACACTTGTGAGTTGCGACTTATTTGAGTTTCATCTATCACCGGAAGTGTAATAATGTTCAGAACTTAATCGAGCTAATTCTGATTCTTGACTTAAGAGTAATTAAATCGGAAGGTCTCTTAGGAACGGACAGCCACTTCTATAACGTACGTGTTGCGCAGATTAATGTTTAATCTTATAATGTGATGCATACCAGTATGAAACGTGATAACCGCAGCTGAGTCAAATAAATGCGACCATCCGATAAAATTGTGGCTCCATTCTAAAAGTTTCGGATTAAAAAATTCGCACAATTTCTTCAATCTTTATGGAAATGGAGCAGTAATGTAGTTCACGCAGTGTTGACTGCATTTTTACGGCAGACAACGGCAACAGACGTGATGTTCTAGTGCACATTTTTTGCCTACTGAGGCGGCACACTTCCATATGGAAGCTTCACTTTGCTTCATGATGACACTGAATAATGAAGTGCGGATGTGGGTAAAATGAATGAGTGATAAATTAGGGAAATGAAACAGAAAAAAACAAGCTTACATTTCTAGGTGGCCAACATGAATCTTAGGAAGCAGTTTTGTTTTAGGAAAATTAGCAGACTACAAACAAATTAATAAGCTTATACACTTCAATGAGCTCAATGGTAACAAATTGCTCCTTACAAGCAAAATAATTCTTACAGCCAGAATATACACCTTTTAGGTTTTTTAGGACTTTATTACGAAATGTTGCAGCTTAAAATCTGCAAAAATCTCGAAAAGACTTATGAGCATGCACTCAAATGTTGTGACCCTTCCTGTCACAAAAATTACACACATCTCGTTGACACGCACGTTTTCAACTCATTCCAATGAATTTTTCTTTAAACTCTCCACCCAAAAATTCTATTTATAAACCTTTATAATCTGTGCACATTTCATACAACATTTTCGACACAGAGAGAGCACGATCGTTTTAATAGAGTATCGAATCCTGCTCTTTGATCACTGGAGCACAGGAAAAAATAATATGTTGACACAGAGGTTCGCGTTGTTTGGGAAATTTGATAGGATGACATTAGCGTCGACTCTTCACAGAAACATGCACACCCCATTATTCTTCTCCCGTTTTCCTTTCATTACGGCAACATACTAAATAAGCGTCGAAACAATTTTGTCAGTCGACTAATGACCAAGTTTTTTTTCCGGAGTTGTATACATTTTCACGTTGATTGATACTTTTCCCATTTGAAAGGTTGATTTCCTACTAAACCTCTAAATAAACGGGTGTGGTATTTTTTTGGCAATATAAAAACGAAAAGTGAAGGTTGGCTCAGACCCCCGGTTTTGATTGCTGTAGTATAGTATTTTTTATATAAATTGAAATGGAAATCCCCAATTATGACTTGGTTTTGTGTTTGTCCCAAATTTATTTTCTTGGCACGTTAAGAAAGCACATGTGAGAGCAAAGAATCAAAAATATAGATACGAGAGAGAGATGATTGTCAATCGTGAAATGTCGTGCTTTCCCTTTTCCGCCGCAGTTCTCTCGAGGGCTTCCTTATTATTTTTATACAGATGCTCCACTTCAATCAAGATGACACATTGCATACAATCTTGTCTGTTTCTTTTTTCATGGGAAAATTGGATTGATCGAACAACAGACGTATCCATCATTTCACTACCATCCTTCTTCCATTGTGTGGCATGACAAACTTTCCCTTCTCTCTACGACGAAAAATATAAATAAAATAGCGTTGGTGGGGCCTAATGGATCTTTGTGCTTCATTTTGATTCTTCTCGGTGTACTTTTCCATTTCTCTCTTCTCAGAATTTACATTCAAAACTTTCCAGCTACAAAGTAACGTCATAAAAGTTTTGGGGGAATTTATTAAAAATCATTTTCCATCCTAGCATCCACTAACTCAAGTTCCGAACACTTGTACAAAGCAGGACGGGCAAGTTTTTTAAAAAATGATCAATGGTCCAGTAAAAACGCTGATGGTAGACAGAAAGGCGTGTATGCATACTGTAGAAAAGTTGAACAATATTGCAAGCCTTTTAATGAGTATCAGCTTCAGATATTACACTAAATAGGTTATTGCACACACATTCTGAACTTTCCCAAAGTTATCAAGGCCAGACCGCCGAGGATCGGAAGATATTGGAGCTCAAACTCTTGTACCTTTGCGTATATTCAGCTTCATTTATTGATTTCACGTGCATATTCGGTTGCTCCGCCCGTTAAGCAAATATACGTAGGCTTTTTGGTGCACAATTACTTCACCCTTTCGCACAAGGACATTTCCTTAAGGGATGTCCATTAAGTGAAGTGCTACAAAAGAGAGTTTTGCTGACTGTCTACATTTAATTTTGTTGGGTAAGGGAAAAAAGTGTGCTAGCGACTTGTTTCGAAGAGTTTCCACATTCTCTCACTGGCACATGTCCCGTTCTCATCGGAATGGTAAAAATTGCCTTGTTAATTCTTTATGCTGCGTGTACCTCTCTGAAGGATGAATGGATGGGAGTACAAATAGTGATCTTGCTCTGTCTCAAATAGTGATGAGATCACAATCGTGATGATGATCATCATCGTGACGCTCATTAATTCAAGAGGAAATGGAGCTGACTCAGAGGATGTGCTCCAAGAAAGAGAGAATGAGTCCTAGGGAAATCCTGTTAAGTAAACGCGAAAAATAACAGAATCGTTACAATGTATCTATTTGATATAAGCGATATCTCTGAGGATGATGTTATACATGATGATGATGTTTAAATGATGATATACTCCTCATATCCGGATTTGTCAACACAAGGCGACTTTTGTCAAAACGAATATTTTCTACGCACATTGCATTTGCGATGAGGAACAGACGTAGAGACACACGTTATGTGTGTGCTCTCAATCTTTGAAAACATGACAGAGCACCAGTCGTGGATTCAATGACCTGGTTTTCAATTTCTCAAAAAATATACCTTTTTTTTCAACGCACACACAAGAAGAACAGCAAACACTCTCGCCTCAGTCCCGCGCGAACGCACACATCGAATAAGATAATTTTGTGGGTCTGTATAAAATACTGAAAATTGAAATACTCTCTTTTCATATTATAGAGTATGGCCAACCCATACATTTTCTGAGACACGCACATAAACTCAATGACCTACAGGAATACTTGGGTTTGTTTTATACTCATTTTTTAAAAGGTCTCCCACTCGTAGCCAGTGTGCAACTGTGCAAAACGAGTGCAGAGTTGTGGTGGAAATAAAGTTCGAAATCCGATTATAATATGGATTTCACACACACGGTATCGCATCCATATAAATTCGTGGAAAATTCGGTTAACCGCGAGAAACACGGGAAGAGGTACAGTAAACAACTTGGAGGATGCAATACACTCGAAAATGAGATGAGTTTTATTTCTTGTGAAAAAAAACAACGTTATTGATATCCTACGTCGATACACGAAATGACTTAGATCACTTCTCACCGCTATTTTAGTACAAGTTGCTCAATCGTGACTGGGTTTTGGCTGACTTGCAATTAGCTCAAAATAATTGAACTTAGCCTTTTAGTCGTTAATCGAAATTCCCTAATAATGTTTTCATGCAAGCCAGTTAATACCAGAGCTTCGTCTAGTAGTTGATACAAATCATTGTGGATCAGACAATCCTCAAATAAATTACTCTTGATCTTTATACTATATGCATCATTTATACACTCGCTCCGTTTCCGGTTGCCGGCCCCCTGCGTGTAATCAATACGCAAATAAATGCTATATATAGGTGGCTAATAAAGTCGTAATCAGATTCTGATATAACTGAGTTTGACCAGTAATTATTCACAAGAGACTCCAACTATGCAGCACTAGAAATGAGAAAACTATATAAAAACTCATCAAAATAATATACAAAGTATGAAAGTATTCGCAAAATTGTCTCTTTCACCCGTCACTACAATCAATCTAAAAATCAAGCTTTTTCCTTCAAATCCCTTTAGTCAAGTGGAAAATTTCTAATGTGCCCAATAACCTACTTTGGCATGCTGTCACGTCAAAAACTTTTAACTTGTCTCAAGTGACTGACAATTTTTCTCAATGTTTTTAGCCTCGATATTCTACAGCTTGGACGCTTGCACAAAATCTAAAAACGAAATTCGCAAAAACAAAAACGATGTCACCCGTAATTTCCCACGCTCGTTATTTGACTCCTTAATACTTAACTGCTGCAAACAAAACCACAATCCATGTCTGGAGTTTTCTGTCAATTACCCACTCCATTTTTTGCACAAGGACAAAAAGAGAAAAAAAAATGCTGATAAACTATACAACCGTTAATTTACTAACAGGAAAGACAAACAAAAGTAACTGGATTGGATGAGTTGTTTTTAGATGAGTCCTCGCTACGGGAAAGCTGTACTCTAACCATGTGTGCATCTAAACAGTAAAAACCCAATGTTACTTTGTTTACCATAATATTTACATAAGAGAAAGAGTTTTTCTAGCTGCTAGTCACTCCAAGTTTCCGAGATAATTCATTAGGCTCGCAATAAATGTCAATAGCAATAACGGTAATAACAATTATTTCGCAAAGTATCTCTGTCCTGACTGCTTCTGTCCCTGGACACGATTTTGCATAATATGAATAACATACTATATACATATACACAAATATACATTGCGTCGTCCATATTCGAAGGTAGTCCAGACTGGTGCAATTTCCTTTAAACAATAAAATAATACAATTTCCCTTGCCCTGACCAAGAAAGGGAGCCCGTAGCCAAGACACTTTCACCAACGAGTTGAGAAAACAGTTTTGGAGCACCGCAACTCGAGCTCGTCTATGTGTCCAATTTACGTGTAAAATAATATTACGGTTGGAAATAAAATTCCGCGTTATATTATCGAAAAAGTGGTCATAAAATTTGTGGAGTGATACGCCACGCCACCAGGGAGAGAGAAAGCGTTCGTTGACAAAGTCCAAGTTGCTGACTTGGTAGCACTGTTCTTTTAAGGAAAAAACTGCTTTTCTCCCACATCACCACACTTTCCTGTGAGAGAAAGGTTGAAAAAAATAGAATACGTATAAACCACACACCATTACCCTTTTGAGTCTCACTTGCTCAAGAGACATTAAACAGTAGAGCTTTCCTGTATTTATATTTGCTCATCATTCCCATCGTCGTTCTCGCCGTCGGATGTGTGTCGCAACACGAGTATTGATTTGGAGTCTTGCGGACACCATAAAAAATCGAAAGGTTACGATGTTGTCAGCTTTAATTCTCCACATGCACGCTTGCCACACGATGTAAATGATGGTTTGCTTAAGTGAATTGTTTTCCTTTCAAACTCGATTTCTGAAGTGAAGGACAAGGTTACATCAAAATGTTGCAAGAGAACCATGTAACCAGGCACCTACCACTTGCATACATTATCTGCACAATCTCATGTCCGTATCATTTTTTTCTCTCTTACAAGTTTTTTGAACCTTCTCACCAACTTTCTCAGTTTTTGTTCTTCAAAAGAACCTGCTGTGTTTGACACGACTCCCCTGAGAGTTAATACCTGGATGCAGGAGACAGTGCGAAAGCCATGTTTTCACTCACCTTGCTCACTCCAGACAAAAAGGACGACACGGCATTCTACCTTGGACAGTGGTGAAATGGGATGATGATACGAGGGGAAAGAACTCGATGACAGTTTAAGAGAAGCGATAGTCCTATTGACTTATTGAGAGATATGTGTCATGTCAATTGATAGCGGTGTTGTATATCGGTGGTGGTGTGGAGCGGTTCAAATGTTTCACCTTTTACACACGACTCACCCACAACAGAACAAATGCATAATTCATTCGCCAGTCCACTTTTCCGATAAACACGTGTCGACGACTCTTTTTTCTCTCTCTTATTTCTACGTGACATTATCCAAGCGCAATACTGATATTCCAGGGCTCAAAAAATGGTTATGGCTTTCACTTTGTTGATTGACTATCACACAATCTTTTTGGGCGAGTGGTTCGGATTTTCTTGCCAAAGTCAAATTGACCGTGTTCCGCTCCACTTTGCCTCGCTTTTCAGACCTTGAAAGGAGTTAAAAGGGCACTGGTGTGCACGCACACGCTTCTTGTATTACTAGAAGCCCTAAATTGGTGAAGACGAGAAAAAAGGAAGGAATTGAAAGTTATCTTATGAATAATACGGTTTCCTTCGTTTTCTTGTAGCTACACACACGCGTTCGCGACTTTATTTCTTGGAATGAAACAAGGTTGAGCTGTTATGTAGTTGAATACTGAGAGTTTAGTAAAAAGACGGAGAAATGAGAAAGAGAGGACCAAAGGGAGAAAAATGAAGAGAACACGATGCATATTACATAATGAATCAACCGTTTCCTATGATTGCAATGGCTCACATTTCACTTCACCACCATCATACAGCGGCAAAGAATATAGCTGGAAAATATATAGACGTATTACACGGTGGAAGGGAAGTGTTACGAAGGCATCTGAGCGCTGTGGTGCTCATTTCGAGCTTAACCAAGTTTAATAATTCAAACGTAAGTGAATCGAGTGCCTATACAGAGAGAGAGGATGTTCACATAGGATGAGGGAAAAGACCACGCTCAGCTTGGTACGGAGAACCAAAAGGGAAAGTTTTTGTCAGGAAATAAAAAGCCACAGAAAGCATTCTCTTTCTCGTTCCTCTGTGAAAGCACGGTTCGGTCTATTTGCGATGGTTTAGACAGGATATTCTTTTGTGTCGGGACTGTGTTGAGAATAATATGTTGATTTTGTGCTCGTCCAGTTGATGCTGATGATAATAATAATAATATAATAATAATAAGCTCTTTTCTCGCTTCTCTCTTGGTAGGAAACCGCCTCAGTTCCTGTCTGCTCTTGTGGACTTCCTTAGAGAGATTACAAGAAAAAGTCGACACGAACTGGAGAAACTACAGCGAAAATAGAGAATAAAAGAGAGAGAAAAGGACATGCTGATTGTAACGGTAATGATTATGTGATTCATCTGTAGACAAAGAATGGATGAACCAAGGACAGGCCAGGGGATAAAAAAACCTTTTAATTTTTGTTGGCATCTATACACACACTGTGTAGAAATAAATTGAATCCAATCATATGCATTGTGTGTATATTGACAAAGAAGAAATGTTTGGCCAGTGCAGTTTTGGTGCAGTCAGTAAAGCGAAAAAAATGCCAGAAAAATGGGGCTGAGCCACCCCCTTCAAATCTGGTTTTGATTAGACACTTAGTATCTCGCAGAAATACGAGGTTCAGGAGAAAAGTAAAGAAAGTAAAAACCAAGTTGAAAAGGAATAGTGAGAAAATACGAGAAACGATTTACATTGAGTGGAGTGCAATTTCGATTTTTATACCCACAAAGTTATTTTTCATTCGAGACGAAATGGAAGTCAATCCTTACATAGATCATCACATCTCTTTCCCCCTTACAGAATTGCAGAAGGCATAAAAACGTATGGATTTGTAGTGTAGATGATGATGATGATGATATAAGCTTTCAATGTACATAGACTCCGGAAAGCATATTATGCGTCCAAATCGTTTTCTTTCTTTCCATTTCCAGTTCACATTTTTGTATGAATTTTTCATCCATCCACCTAGCCATTATAGGATAGTCTTGCGGAGAGCCATTTTCTAATTTTTGCCTTTCTCATTCTTTTTGAAAATCAAAATGTGTGCTTCTCAACGCGATTTCAAGGTCACACTGCAAAGCAGAGGATTGTTCTCCAATAGAGTGAAATGATTTTGTGGTGTCGATCAAGTACAAAGGTTACACACACACACGTACGTGCCATGTGAGAAATGGAAAAACCATCAATGCCTTTCCTTCATTTAAAATCCTTTTCGTAATACTTTGACTGAGCTGGAAGAGTATTATGCTTCCCTGTATTGTATACATCGATAGCTGCCAATAAACAAACACAAGCTTTCTCCACTCTCTCTCTCGCGTTCACACAAACACGCGACGATGAACGCTCATCAATTATTTCGCAGGTTAGACAAAATGACTTAATGAGGTCGGGGAAATACGGGTAATCAAATATTTAAAGTGCCGGTAGTTTCCTTGTCGTAATTAAAGCAATGGAGCAGCCCTGTCTTACACAAACAGAGAACTACACTTATGTCTGTGGCAATGGTGACTCTGTTTGTCTGCGTGTCTCCACACCTCTGTTTGTGTGCTGAGCTTTGCCAGAGTTTTGATGATGGTTAGACTCAAAGTCTTAATGGAACTCATGACAAGACGATTATATATGAGGTCCCTATCTATAGAGTGAGCGAGAAATGTGAGACGTTTAAGACGAATGATTCTTGTGAGATTAGTGCTTTCCTTGAATACGCAAAATATCCATAGACTTATCACAAGATTTACGTGGAAAGCTCAAGGCCACGACTCGAGGAAACGGGAAGTGAGAGAGTGGTGGGAAAATTATCTAATAGCTCCGCTTTTCATCAGTACTCCGCTAAATGGAATAATAAATCAGACTTGTGGTACAGCATATCCATAATATGTGAGCTACAAGAGAGAAATAAACTGAATACCCACGTGAATTTTCTGGCCATGATACGTGCGACAGGAAAGCCGCTTCCAGAGTTCATCCTGACTACCTTTAGCACATTGCTTTGCTAATAAACCTGTGCAAAAAAAAAACTCGCAAATTCAAAGCCGCAATTTTTACACGGACTAAATGACGGTAAAAATGACGTTTTTTGTGAGTAGTTTTTTCAATTTATATTACTCACACTTTGTTAGAAAGATGTTTTTAATAATAATAGCGTTTCCAAGTCAACTCTGCTCACTTACAACCACCACCATCCCCTTCCACAATTGTCAGTGTTTACTCACGGATTATTGGAACTCGTAACCTTGGCATTTAAATAAAAATAGTTTTAGTGCTCAATTTCCTCTCGAGAGACTTTTCCTACCGTTGAGTGAAGGTAAATAAATAGAAATCAAATCTGTGTCAAATGATGATGATTGGTACAAGTGGAAGCTTTTACAAGAAATTTCATTAATCATATAAGTGTGTTTTGCTCCGTGTGTGACCACTGTAGGGAACGGGATAATTGGTCAATACACGCATAACTAAATAGTCGACGATTATGCTCCGTAATAAGTCACACCCAAGCCGAGAAACATAAGCCTGCACATTAGCATGGTGATTTTTACTTAATAAAACAGAGGTGCAGCACGCCTCTCGTGGAAAATGGAGTAGACCACATGGAGACGTCATATTGTCGGCTTGACACGCCTATAAATTTCTCACTTCAACACAACTTCACAGTTGGAGTGAGAACCATTCTCTGTTTCCAGCTGCATCTAATGAATGAACAGACCAGTGAGTTTATGAATGTTTGATTTTCGTGTAGCTGACTTTGTGTCTGCACCTCCGGCAGCTACATAAAATTTGCATAACGATTCTTCCGGCCCAAACACACCGTGCACACACCCATCAAATAAAATCGAGTTTTGCTACACACACGCCTCTCGTCTGGTTCCAGTTGTTTATTGTACAAGCGAAATTTGAGTAAAGTCCCTATTTTTAAACCTTTTTATGTCTCAACTCCACTTTCTGCTTTTTCCACACGGCCGCTAATGAAAACATTTTTCAAACTAAACGACCACCACTATTCGCACATCGAGTCAATCAAGCCTTTCACTTACATTCATCATCTTCATTTCCACATGCTGAGATGCATATTACGTTTCTCTCTATTCTTCCGAGTTGACAGCAATTTCTGGCAGGATTCTCATCAACACCAAATTGCGTCACTGTCTCACCTCGTCCAATGTTTTTCTCCAATCTCTCTATAATTCTTTCTTGACTGACAAAACTGAAAGATTCATTTCCCCCATCAAATTAGAGGAATGCTTTCCACCCTGAATGTTTACCCGGGAAGTAGAGGAGACAGTGTGGAAGTTTTAGTGGGAAGAGACGGAAAGTTTCGAAGAAAGGTTTTCACATGACAGTTCGTCTAATCAGAGGAAAAGAAGAATTTTACCTTTTTCGTATCCAAACGAAAAGCTCAAGGTGATGGAAGGATAATGCCTTATTAATTTATTAACGTCTTTCTCTCTCCTATAATATATCAGTATTGGATTGTAGCTTACCTGTTTTCGTTTCTACTCTGGAAGATTTCCTTCCCTCATTAAAAGTAAAAGCCTTGCCATCATCATCATCCTGATCATCGGCCCGGATTTCTTCGAACTGGTTACGGTCAGAAGGATTTTTGGACGGTGTGCATTTTCATTACGCATCTTCCCTTCCCTCATCTCCACAGATGGGGAAACACACAATACTTCGAGTAATTACGAATTACCGTTTTCCTCGTCTTGTCTCTCACGTTTCTGGGTAACCTTTTTGGCTCACATAAACGACGTGTGTCGTTGTCTCTCTTTTTTGGGGGGGATACGTGCGTCAACGAGCACCTCGAAGAGCCAGAGAGAAAACAAATTGTTGTCTAGTGAAACCACGGTCACCACATGTCGAGTCTGTTGTCACTGTGTGCGATTAGTTTGGGTCGTGGTGGTTGATGATTGTGACGGTGTGTTTGTGTTGTGTTACCTTTCACACACGTACACAACTCCACCACCTTGCAGTATTTTCGGTTTACTGTTTTTTTCGGCTGGAAGTGAAATTCCGATGTAAGCTTTATCTCGCTGACTTTCTCCTATTTCTTTCTGTATTAAGTGTGTCACAAAAGTATCTCTCTGGGCTACGTGTCACTGATTAATTGATATTCCACTCTTTCTCTCTGTCCCACTATAGTTTTACTTTGGTCAGTTAAAAACAAGCCGAGGCGATGTCGTCCACAAAATTGTGGGAGGAAACCAAACGATGCGGAGGAGAGATGAGTTTTCGAACAAAAAACTGGGCTACCTCCCGCAAACTCTTTTCCAGGAACTGGATTCACAATGGAGCAAGCATTTCTTACTTTGCTCTCCCTTTCGCCGTTCCTGATTCTGAGGATTCTTTGCGATTCACGTCTTTCAAAATTGCTGCCCCAGGCTCAAAAAACGAAGCGCTCTCTCTTTGATCTTTTTTTTGGCTTGTTAAGTCATATCCAAATAAAAGTAAAATATTATCATCACACAAAACACTTCTCTGTGCAACCCACATACACGTCGCTTGTATGCGTTTCTCAACTTTCCCTTGTTCACGCGTCGTGTTTACTGTCTCATAATTTGTCTTGAAGGGAAAATATTGTGTGAAATGTGCAGAGGAGTCGGTTGAATTTCTCACTTTTTAACTCCTTCACAAAGAGGCAAAAAAATCGATCTCAGTGTCCAAATAAAAGAGCCGAGTCACCCTCAAACTTAACGGCTTCCACAAAGAAAATGGAGGCGGTTTTGCGAAAATTGTGTGAAACAATCGGAAGGATTCTTCCTCAAATTTCCTCTCTTAAAAAAACTCATGTCCTCGGTAAGTTGAAAGTGAGAGATTTCCTCCACTGACATTCAGTTTGAGGCACCTACCTTGACATTTGCTCTAATCACATTGTCCTTTTCGTTTCTCTCTCGATTCTACTTTCTCTCATCAAGGCATCCATAGCGTGGAGATTGAATGTCTTCTTATTGTACTGTTTGAGATCCTCTAATTCTATTTCCGCACAGTTGTGATTTGCTTCGAGGATTTCTCGCGAAATCACTGTGACTATGATGATGCGGTGAGGTTTGCTGAAGAAACGAAAATATGAGTCGGTCGAAGAGAGATGAGGTATTACGTTGGTTAGTGGCTTGCGACTGCTTTATTGTATCGAGCGTTCCCTCCAGGTTACTTTTTCTATCAATTTCCCCGCCTGTTGTCGTCACCTGCGTCACCCTCCAGCTCGTGTGAGAGCAGGAGTCCAGGATCTTCCAGTCATTGTCGCCACCTTGCTGGGTGCTGCTGTGGAGGGTTGCTTTTTCAGATGAGTGAGAAGAACCACATCATCCCTTCTTCATGACTCCTTTTTTTGTGTTCACAGAGACAGAGAAATAGACAAATAGAAAAGACTCAAAAGACCATGGCGACTATTCTAGAAACATTTTTGTTCCAAGACAAAATACGCCACTATTTACATGAAGAACACAGAATACTTCAAAATCAACGACCGATATTGTCATTATGCACGTCACGAAGGTTGAAAATTTGATCATTTTTATTGCTCGAGCTTTCTCCCACTTTCTCGCACACGTCTGACGCTGTGTATTAGCATAAGTTAGTTACCCAAACGGAATACGACGTGTTGACGTCAAGACGTCACTATCAACATTGCCGTTGAATTCCTCTCGTGTTGAGCACGATTTTTGTCGCGAATCTGAATAGATTTACCGGAGGGCGTCTCTGAAGTCAAAGTGAAATTCGTGGAATTTTTAAATCATTTTCCACATCGCACGCGAAACAGACGCCGCGTCCGAGCGTGTAAAACCAGTAAGACACCAGGAAAACCCTATTTAGTAGTTCTGTGGCTCCTCACCACTACTAGTAATGACATGCTGCCTACATGATCGCTTTAATCGATTCCAATCGATTGAAGGGAAGTGCTCATTTTTTTTCTCAGGAAATTTGCCAAAGGAAAAGGTAGGATGCATGTCAATGAGCGCCTACTCCATGTAAAGTCTGTCTCCTTGAAAAAAATATGTATTTCCTTCTATTATGATATGCATTCGCGAATGTACTTGTGTCATGAACGGTTTTCCTGACATGATCCATCTTCTTCGCGTTTGTCTTAATTACAATGTCCATTTGTATTGCAGACAGGTTGCCTTACTTATTTTGATGGTGCTCATTCAGCTCAAATATCGTCGAAACGAGAGTGAACGGCTTTTTCAGTGAGTACAGAGACGCCTGTAAAAACTTGTTTGTGTATGTCAACACTGTTCTTCCTCTGCCGAAAATTATAACGCAACAATTTCTCACGGCTTGTTACATACACGGCTTTATAACTCATATTTCACAGAGAACTCAACTCTCTCTCTTGTATCCCTCATCATATATTTCTCTGTCTCGTGTTGCTTTCAGGGCAGATAATTTTTTCCACACGTATCATAACTCCGCTGCTGGCAGAGATAAATAGCTCGGCTGGAAATCTCTCCTTGTCTTCTCTAACCATTTTAATGTATTTTGTCAATTATGCATATCCGTTTACATGACGAGAGACGCGAATATTCGGGGTAAAGTATTATGCAGATCTTAGCTTATAGGGCAGTAATACCGTGAAAGAAATGCTAAGCCTTGTTCTCTCGTTTGTTTTCAATCTAGCTCAACAAATCTTCCTTAATAAAGTCAGTTGTTGGCTTTAAGCCTGAAAATAATAATATTAAAATATTGCCCCATCATCGTCATCATCCCCGTATATCCTCCTCCGAGAATCCGAGTTCTTATGATGTGCTAATGCTCGTATCGAAAAAAGCGGATGATATTTGTCTCCACTTTCTCAACTCATTTTCGCTCAGTGAAAAATTGGAGAAGCGGAAACTGCGACAAGTGGGGGAAACGAGTAAAATAAATTTTGTGTACATAAGTCACATGTCAAAAATTTGTTTCCTTTCACATGTTTCCCCGGAACGAAAATAGAGATATCTGTTTCAGAATTTTTTGAAGACTTAAAAAAAAAGGAATTTGTGAAAGACAACAAAGAATGCATAGAAACAAACCCATACGAAATGTAAATGCGAATAATTTTTGCGGGGCACATTAGTACATATTATTTTGAGAGGAGTTGGTGAACTCACCGAATCTCACAGAAAAGTTCCCGAGAATGACGCACAGAGGAGTCCTTCACACGACAACATTATTGTGAAAAAAATGGGGCGACTTGACAACTCAAGCGGAACAAGCAACTGTCGCCGAGACAAGAGCATTTTTTTGAGAGAGTTCCGCTATCTGAAGTCAGTCCGGTTGAGAGAAAAATGTGAAAGTTGAATCTCTCCGGATTTTTCACTCACGACACATGCACACATCCACACACACGTGTTTCCAATATATGATTGTCACAAGGATCACAAATTTTGCTTTTATTTATGATTTGGGGGAGCAAACTTATTAATACGTTGCAGCAGCTTTTGGGAAGGACATGGTTGTTCCCAGTCCTCGCAATATTTACACGGACTTTCTCTCAAAGTTTATACAAGATTGACGAGTGGTGAACCTCTTGACCGGGGAGAGTGTCCGCGTGCCTCTCTTCATCGACCAGGTACGTTATGAGCACTGAGCACAGACCTGCCTTTTGGTCACACTTTTTCACCACAGTTCATACATTGTCTGTCCTCAGACACGCTTCACAGCTTTCGGGGCGGTGCAAGAGCCGCACGGAGAGAGACTGGGCAATGCTCAGAATTTCACCAATATTTTAAATGTATCGCACACCGAAATGAGGAGGAATACAATATTTATCCGTGGGGATTGCAACCTGCAATCGTGCAGGACTGAGGACGTGTGGCACAAGAACTACTCTCGTCTGCACCACCACCATCACGAAAATGTGAAGGGAGACAGTTGAGGCGAGGAACTAAACAGGATGATTGAGCTCAGACTTTTCTTACAAGCTATTCTCAATACGCGAGTTGAGAGACAAGAGCACACTCGAGTCACGCTCACTCTGCTCTATGTAATAATACTCTCCTATCAAAAATGCACCTCTGTATATTCTTCTGGTTTGTGAGCAAACGGAATATAGGGAAACGTGGGAATCGTCATTTTTTTTACCACTGTTTAGGTACAACTCTCGAACATGTTCTGTGAGTTCTCTTCGGAGTGGAAAATGTGCAAAGAAATTGTTGCACTTTGTATCAACACGCTTCCCCACTTTGTTTATACACTTGTACAAAAAACAGCACATTCTCCGTTGAGCCAGAGCTAAGAGCACAAACCATAAAGCAGCTTGGGTGCCCCAAAGCTTCAGAGTTCAGACAAACAGAAATTTTTAGAAAAAGACACACAGAGTGAGAGAATATAAAAATCTCAGAGAGCTGTTTCAGCTACTCACTCATGGATGAATTTTGATGAGGAAATTTTTAGAAACTGAGAAAAAATGGGAAGACACCACTTTCCCTGCACATTGCTAACATACTCTTATGCTCTTTCGTCGTCACTTCCCACCGACAAGATACTGTTGAAAGCTACAGGCTGTTGACAGCTTCCTCCTTTGCGCTGGTTTGCACACTCGAACAAATGGGTGGAAGCCTGTCATTAATTAGCCGCTTGTCGTTCAGTCCTTTTCACATTCATCATGACGATCCTTCTCGAAATTATGAGTTTCCATACATAAATGTGGTGAAAAAACGTGTCTGCTTGTACTCACACTGCAACTACTCCGAACAATTTTTTTTTCGACAAAAAATTACTACAAAAATGATGAAGAGCATGTGGGATATTTTTTATTAAATTAGCCAGTCTCTTGAATGAAGCCGAAAGTGGATTGGTGGCAGGATTGATGAGACTTACATTTAAATTTATCTACACAAGTGTTCTGTTTGCTTAAAGGGAAAGGTGTGTAGAAACTATTTTTATTACATGCATTTGGAAGGGCGGCGGCCCATCTTTCGATGTGTGTGAGCGATTAGGTAAATATTAGAGTTCGAAAATAGATTTCCCGGAGAATGGCGAGAGTGGTCAGGAGAAGTACTGACCATCTAAAAAAAATAGAACAGACTGTGAGAATTCAACATTCTGCAAATCTATACACATGACGGAACGCAAGGAATATTATGAAAGGAACCACCTGTAATTCGTGTGTTGTGCATAGTAGTACCGAAATCAATAATTATTACTTCCCTGGTCTTTTCCCAATCTTATCGCACTCTGGAGTATAATGTGAGTTATTAATCGTGGAGACAATATTGGCACACTACCAATCCCATTACTGATGACAATAATGATGCAACTCGTCACACAATCCGTGCCTCCAATCCATAATTTCATAACACAAAATCCATGCCTCTGTACTCCTTCGTTTTGATAGTATGTCGCTCCCTGTAAAAGTGGCTTGACTTTGCGTTACACTCTGACAACCTCTCCGAATGATATGATAATGATGCAATATTCCCTATGGTAATACGGTAATTTGATAAAATCACTCTGGATTTTACTTGAAAGCTGTTGTTCCTTCTCTTCTAGACAACAGACAGGAGAAGACAGTCTCTCTGGTGAAGACTATCTATGGAATATATATGAGTAGTATGTCGATGGGATGGGAGCAGTCAACAGGATAAAAGGTCATCATAAAAATCATTTCTTTTATCTCAAATTACGGCCAACTTCTTCTACGATGCTCAATCGGAGAAGTAAATGCCAGAGAGTAATGTATAGCGCACAGGATTTTCTTTATGAAATCAAGTTTCTCTTCAGGAGATGTACGAAGTACGAAATGCGTGCTGCTGGCGTGTGTGCAATTCTTCGCAAATTAGGATGACACCAAGCACTCTTCTACCTACATTTGGGAGGCGGGGAGGAATTCAATCATGCGTTTACGCAACTCTTGGAACACCAGAAACCCGGTTGGAATGACAGAGTATCGTGTAATCATTTAGGAAATGTATCATAGTATTACTATATAACTTGGATAGTTCTCACAGAAAATTTTGATTATATTACATTCCTTCACATGCAATACAACTCACTGGAAAAAAATAAATTCACTAGGAAAGATCGTCTACAGTCAATAGGAAAAACTGTGGATCGTTTTAAAGAAATCACAAAAAATCAGGTTTGACTACTTACCACTAGAGGAAACACTGGTTAACGCCCACGAATCTGTAAAATATGCACGCGTAGTACACTCGTACTTTTAAAGATTCACCTTCGGATTACAGCGAATTTTATAATTGAACGTCGTCCCACGTTTGTTCCTCCGAGGAACAACTGCGGAGGTTGTCATCCATCTCAACCATTTTTTACGCAATAACTTTTTTTTCCACTTTGTGGTTTTCTTGCGTCATCATACACCTTTCCAATTTCCCCACGGCGAGATTATTGCCTTATCATTGAGATTTTAATAAAAAAAACCTGGATTTATGGCGAGGTTTAAACCCATCCGTCTTTTTCGGCCAGAAGAGATTAACTGCGATAGCTCTCCTCTCTGTCTTCAAAGCAGCAGCGTGGTCCTCAGGAGATTCCTTTCTCGTTTCCCAACTACGCTGCAGAATTTTTTATATACACCAGTATTTCCATGCTTGCGAGACAGCGGGTAATTGTCGATATGACTGGTGGGCACTTTCTCCTTCCAAAAAGACCCATTTCCTTTCCAGAGACTTGAAAGCGTTCGTCAAAAGGATGTCTGTGTCTGCCCCTTAATAATTTCTGTTGAACATTAAAACGGCAGGGAATGTTCTACGGCTGTTTCATATCTGCAGAAGTGTTGCCTCTTGTTTTATTATTTGACATCATTTTCTAGTCCGTTTTATTTCCTCTTGTTCTTCGGATTGAAAGAGAAAGTCTCTGATCCACTGTCCTATTTGAAAACTTGTAAAGATGTGATGCTACTAAAACAGGCTTGTTCTGCTTTGTTCCCTCGCAGCTTCGCAAAATGGTTGGCGGTGATTGTCAATCATAAGTTTAGATTTGAATCTGGGTTTGCTCAAAGTTTGTCACGAAACCACGATGAGCAAAAGACGTAAAATGATGCTGTGGTGATCGGGAATTGTTTTCATTTTCGGTGAGGTGCATGCATGCTTGGATGTCTACATGGTTGGCCGCTTCAATTCCTGCCAACTCTTTATGATCTCTTTTCCAGAAGGCTTTCACTTTGAGTCTGCTTTTCTTTACGCAGTTTTCGTTGTACACAGGGTTTTCTTCAGCCTCTCAACTTGAAACAAAGAAAATGGGTTGAAAATGTGCAAAGAGATTTTTGTGATTCGTGCTGAAAAATCTGACAGCATTTGGGCAGTGAAACTGGTCGTTTTTCGGCATCATGTTATTCTCTGTCCTTCAGCTCAAAGGATACTGTAAGACAGTATTTGAACACAACCCTGTCAAAAAGGGAAAGCGTGGATATCTCGATCCCGTAGTGAAAGTAATGTGGCTCTCTGGCGAATCACTTTCTCTCCGTTTTATTGGATTTTTAACTCAAGAGAGCACGATTTCTTCTCCGTTGTATCTTCGTGTGTGTGTACATAATATATTAAATCCAGAGTAGAAAAACCTCAATGCAATTGCTGGTTTGAGTGGCGGACACACTTTCTCCTGCGTTCCACAGCTGCGTGCAAGGAGATAAGAATGAGTGCCGCCGGCGGAAAAGACAGCCTTCAATCTTTTCATTTTGTGCACAAAACACAAACGAAGCGACCTTCTCCAAAAAACTGGAAGAACGCATACTCAAAATCTCACTTGTAAAAAAGAGAAATACGTTGAGGCAAGACATCGTCATGAACGTTGTCTTCACTCCAGCGTCGTTTTGTTCCCGTTGGTGCAACTTGTAGTCTCTCCGCTCTCTCTCCACACACACCGTGAGAACAACAACGCAAATACGAAGGATATTATTATGGACACATTCTTCCAGTAGGAGCGACAACATGATATGTGAGCACAAATGACAACCGTTCAAGGAGAAAGTAGATTGACATGATTGTCTTGTACATGTTTGCTGTGTGTGTAAACATGACTATTCATCTGACAAGAGGGTTATAGTTCACTCTCAACGGCAGACGACATTCTGTGTTTAAACATTTCGAAAGGGGAGAAAGACTGTGTTAATAAATGTAGCGAATGAGCGTCCCAATTCACACGGCCTCCTCATTCTACTTTCTCCTTGTGGAATTCTCAAGTGGTCATGATTTTCAATGAGTGTCTCTCCAAGTCGTGTGGACTTTGCACCCGGATTTCCATCCAAGCAACATGCTCAACACACCGCTATATACGCTTCCAACCAGTTTCAATGAAAGTTGATCAAAATCTTCTGTGCTCCCATGCTTTTCATTCCTGTGGCAAAGAAAGACAAGAAAGAACCCTATAGCAAAAGTCGGGACTGAGAGAAACAAAAGATGTGCGATGGGTTGCCGTTCTCCCTGTTTTTTTGTGTAGTGAATGACGCTTTTGTTCAAGAAAGAATCCCCGTCCGTATCTCCCACTGGAAATAGTTGATGACTTACTAGAAAGGAAGAGTTGGCGAGTGAAAGTTTTTTTTTGTTTTTGTTATATCTCAAAACGGCTAACAACTCGGAGAAACCCATCCCTCAATGTGAATCTCCATGTTGGCCATGATGGTTCGTTGTTAGAAAAACTTGAAGTTTGACAGGGTTCCTCTAAAGAGAAAGTTTAATCTCGCATGACATCATGTCTACAAGAGTGTGCACACCGTACCCGTTTTCGCTATACGGATCGTTGGTTTTGTAAGTACAAAACTTTGTGAACGCAACCGCCTTTATGTTGCTTCTTAAATCCCATCCTCAATTTTACAGCGCCTTTTTAAATGTCAACTTTACGAGTTATTTGCGAGAAAAACTCGTATTGATGGTTTTGAGGCGTCGGTTTAAAAAAATACTCGGAATTGATCAGGTTTCAATGGGAAACGCGTATGAAATCAGTTTCAAGAAAGTATATGACGTATACGCACAGGAAACACATTAATCCATCTCGCATTTCCACGAGTAATTGAGTGAATTGCAAAATAAATGCAGATTGTGAGCAATCAAGTCAGCGAGTTTCGCAAATTAGGGGAATAATGTGCCAACAATTTTATAATGACTAAAGAAACATAGCATTGAGTCTGACGGATTGGCCGGAAAAATAATATAGATTTCAGTACTGTCACTCTATCATCCCGAAGAAACTTTTTTATCTGCAGAAAACCCGTCAGTCTCGCACCACACGTTCCACAACATTTTTGCAGAGTTAGAAAATATCGGGATCAAATTTCCCGTCCCAATGTACAGACGTATCTCCGTTTAAATGGGGAAAAATTGTAGGCGATTTAACAACGCACAAAGAAACTTGTTTTGTCGGGTTTTACGAGCGTTTCTCCCAAATCAAAAGAGTTTGATGACGTGAAGTGAAAAATTTATTCGACGTTTTCGCAACGGATGTATTACCCTGGGTACAATGATCGTGCCTACTTTACAGCAAACCAAGCACATGCTGTCGTATACGTCGTTTCAATCTCAAAGACGACATAAATCGAGTTGTCTAGTTCCGGTATTCCGAAGGCTATGTCGTCACACCAACATGTATCGCACTTGCAATATTATTATGTTCTTTGCTATCCGTCGGCTATTTTTCAACACAGGAAGAGAGAGCGCGTTCACTTTACCAAGAAATCGAAACATGATGCGCTCCGGGTAAAGGGAAAAATATTTGGGCAGCTAAGGAAACGAAGTATTTTACGGGAATCACACACTCATAAACACCATATGGCAGAAAATCAACAGTGGAATCATTCAATCATTTGCCAAGCGGAGCTAATCATGCTGATGATGAAATGTCGACTCTATGGTTAAACATGCAACAAATTTCTGAGCAAACTTCAGTCAAGCAAAAGGTGCCATCTTTATTAGCAATCTCTTTGAGAGGTGGTGCTGATTCAGGTTTAGGCATATTTAGAAACTTGCGATCACAACGAAGATAAATTGGCTACATACCATTATACATATAAGCATCACTCTCATTTTCCTTGTGATGTAAGGCTCACTCACCAAAAAAAATGCTTCGGACAAAGTTTCCCGAGAGAAAAGACACTTTGAAGGATGACACACTCTTCTGTGGATGTCAATGACTCGATTTTGTTTATTTGCTCAATAAAGTGGGTGTAAAATTGGTTTTCTATCCGTTTGACTTTAAGCTCAGGATAAAAATGATGAAGTGTTGATGCAGTAAAAACTAAGAATATTCTTCCCAGTTGGTTTTATCCACTTCACGGGCCAAAAATGGAACTCTCACATATTTTTTTTAAATGATGCAGTAATGTGTACAGTAGGCCGTGAGTTTTTTAATGGATTGAAAAAATAAGCAGTGGAATTACTTTAAAATATTTATGCACGTATAATTAGCATATTTACTTGTGATTTGTCAACGAGTTTTCATGGTTGAAATTGTTTTCTGTAGTTCAATCTCGATGAGTGACTAAGTTGCGCAATATGAAAAGAGAAAAATGCTGACGATATAAATATGTATGTATATATGCTATGTGCCAAAAGGTAGACAGGCTGGTGTTTTCATTTCGTCATGCTGACTGAAGGAAATTCTGCAAAGCAAATTGGATTTGATTCGATCAAGTCAAAGCTCATCCAAGAAGTGTTCCAAGGGAAGCCAAAGATCCATTTAACGCGTCGGTCACGGCGCCCAAGTTGTTTGACAACGACTTAACTACCGCCTAAAGACAAAGTGGTAAACAACGTTAATGACATTTTCTCCGAGAAGTTCAAGTCGAGTAATTAATTCCTACAGTTTTCGTGGGTTCACATCGAACGACGGGGAAACGAAACTGGAATGAGTTTGGTATTCATTTGCAAGCCACTATTATGAGGCGACTTTGATGGGGACGAGAAATTTGTGTTAGTCGAAACGAAAAAGATTTTTCTACTTTCTTTCCATGCTAATCACCACAACGCGCCTATCAGCCTCGATTAGTAGAGGACGGCCATTAAGGATAAAGAAATAGTTAAACTTACACCCAAGAGGTCTGGGGCTCCACCGACAAGCTTGCCGAGGAGCGTGTTCACACCAGACAGGTTGGCAGAAACAAAGTCAAGGAGTCCCTGAAGAGCACCTTGGGTAGGGACAGGTGCAGTGGGAATTAGTTGGGTCAGCACAGTTTGTAGCTGCTGAGCAGGTTGATTCTAAAGCCATACAATTCCAGGTTGGTAACGTTAAGAAATACATCATAGTATTATTCAGCCACATTAACTCGCAGAAAACAGCAAAAAATAATATCGCTTCACTCAAGAGACTCTTGCTTTAAGAACCTGTTGCTGCGACGTTTGTTGTATGATGATGGGAAGGTTGTTGAAAATTGCGGTTGTAAACTTTCCCGACTGCGCTGCCTTCAGACAAGTCTTCGCTGAAGCTCTCACTTTCACCGGAACCAGCTCATTGTTTGCGGAAAGCCCTTGAAATGCCTGGAGACGCATCAGGAATTATTTAGACAAGCGTCAGTAAATAAATTAATTTACTACGTGCCACGCCATGCACACAGCATCAAAATATTGAAACAACAGGAGAGCTGAGAAGCGTGTGTCCTTCCTAAGAAGTCATTATCATGCTTTGTTTCCACTTTCTCTCAGCACGTTGAAAGGTCGTCAAAAACATATACCGGAAGAGCTCAGGCAAACTACGGAGAGCGCAAATGATATCAATTCTCCGACTTCCCAAAAAACATGGTCGCGCTTCTTGAACATATATATTTGTATTCTGCGAAACTGACTTCCCCGCAACTCCTAATTGATCATGCTTGGAAGAAGAGAAAGAGGAAACACACCGAGTATGAGTTGTCCTGAATACAGAGCCTATTTGCTAACAATACACCCACACAGTTGACTACCTCCTCGATATGAGCACGTCTCTCTTCCACAGTCCACTTCAATATCTACTCAATACAACATGCCTGAAGTGGAGACAAGAGGTGCTTAATTAGCGTCTTGTGAAATGCAAGGGAGAGAATTGGCGAACACCAAATTGTTCAGCCTTTCAACCGTGACCGTCGTTTAATTGCAAATTAATTAGATTCGTCAGAGTTTCCTTTCTATATAATAGAGAGAGCACTAGTGCTCACACAAGCCTGACATGTGACCTCATCCTTTCACTTATGTAAATTCCGAGATATACCTGTCTCCATTTGTTGAGCGTTTGACACTTTCGGAGGAAGCACAAAGATGAATTACCTATACAATATCGACAAATACACACCTTCGTGATGCCCTTGACTTCTCAGAATAACCTAGTGGTTCTTCCTAAAAAACCTTCTCCGGTGGCATTTACGGCGAAGCGGAAGCACACTTGGTGTTTGCATGCAAACCTTGCTGAGTATTTTCTAACTTTATTAAATCAAGTGCACATCATCAACCTTTCATAAGAACCACGTATCGCTCTCTCGTCTTGAACAGACCTGTTTAATGTATAACACTAAAAGTGATAGGCAACTCTTGTTCCCTAATCAATCGAAAAGCCCATGTGTAAGCATAATATTCTTACAAGTTACAATATTGTTAGTGCGCGACTGCAAAGAGAGAGAAATATTCGTTACATTTCGCTTCACACTGAAGCCCCCACTCATAAACTCGACTCCACATTTTATAACGCATACATAGAACCTTAATAATACTTTGTTAGCGGCCAGCCCGGAAAAGTGGAGCTGTGGGAAACCGAAGTTTACAGTTGTTGTAGCTAATCAAGTACCGCTTCGCATGAGAGAATGAAAATGCTGGGTAGTTGAGATTCCTAACAAATACTTTGCAAAATCCTTAAAATAACTACTAGTAGAGAGACACGTGAGGAAAATGCAATTATGAAAAACTCTCTCTTTATATTTATCCAATCAAGTGTGTCAACTTACTTTTATCAAGTTTGCTTGTAGTTGCTTCGCCGCGTCCATCTTGTAGGTTCTCAACTTGTCCTTCGGAAGGGTCTGAACCTTGGCAATCAACTCGTCCTCGGATAGCTTACCAGAGTTTGGAATCCGTTGACCTCGAAATCCTCGGGCCAATTGAGACTCCCTTGTGGCTGAAAATGCTAATGCAGAGTTTTGAGGCAAAGAAACTGCCAAACCAGACACCTAGAAGGAGTTCCAGCGTTACAACAAACTCAAATGGTTTAAGAGGAAAATGTAGCTGACTACCAAACTCACCATTGCAGTGAAGAGAAATGCTGCAAAGATTTGTGCTAATTTAACTGCAATCTTCATCTTGATACGGTAATGTATGCCTAAAGCTTATCAAATGGTCGTTGAGGAGAGAAGGAGGCAGTTTGGGTTGCAAACGGTAAATGTTCGGGAAAAGTTTTCTCCGTTCTTGGTTTTATAGAAGGCGCAAAGGTTAATCCGTGATGCCAAAGCTTATACTGATTGAAAGTGTTTAAACATTTAAAAGAAAAATTGCACTTGTCACCTGTCCAAGTCTAGTTTATGGCAGACGGTCACTAACTTATTGGCTTGTCACTAGTATTTGATCTGTTTTTGTACCATTTCGTCAAATTGGACACTGAAAGTACAAATGCGCAATCCTTCGGAGACACACAGGATGCAGGTGTTCATTTTGGTTGAATAGTTTTCTCTGATAGTCTTTTCACATCTTCTTTTCTAGTAAATTGGTGAAAGTAGGAGGGTCACCTCGATTATTTTTATTTCGGGCCAAGACATACATAAACATGAAGGACTTTCATAAATCGTCATCGCTATACATAGCTGTAGTTCTTAATTTCTATCCAGTAGAAAAGAAAGTTTTTGCACGAGATGTTTTGATATTTTGTTTAGAATTATTTACATGCAATAAAGGAGAAAAACGTGATTGAAGTCACGTGAAAATTGTCATTTAATTTTGTCTCAAGAGAGTGCTTTCGAATTGTAACATTTGGTGAACATCCTTTTGACAATAAAAGTAAATGTCACACTCGAGTAGAAAATACAACATCCACAAATCCACGTGACCGTTAATACAAAAACATAATATTAAGAAAATGGGTACAGTTGGAAACACAGAAAATTGTGAATTCGACTATAAAACCTGTCGTGTCAAAGAACGGTTTATGAGGGCGTACTCTGATCCAAAAATACATTCATCTCTGTACAGTCATTCTACTGTAAATGAACTCAAGAAACAGTTCAAAGTCAGGAAAGGATCATAGGGGTCAATCGGGAATTTCCAAAAATTTACTAAAACCAGCATGGGATATTATTATGTCAGAGAAAAGCCATTATTTTCAAACCAATCCCATTTACTGTCATTCATGATCGCATTTGTTGTATTGGTAGAAAACCGCGGTGTCAATTCCGTGAATTAAATTGTCAGAGAAACACGAATATTGCCATGTTCCACTGGTTTGCAATAGATGAACGACTTTAAGAGGATATTGCTATTTGGGTTGTTGATACTCTTCAAAAATGTTCTAAAATTACCAAAAAAGAATAGGTATTCTGGAATTTACTTTCCTTCCATGCCAATCCCCTAGGAGAGAAGGAATTTATGACAAAGCCGACACAAGTACATAACACACGTAAATATCATAAAGTTTGCAACGTTTGACGTTTAAGTGTTCGTATGTGTGACGAGATGATGAGAATCAATGCTTCACACATCTCGTTTTACTGCTTCGAAAATATTTTCTTACCAATGTTTGAGATTGTGGGAAAAGGTTTGCGAAGAGCGAGCAATGCCCGGAAAATGAAGCGTGATGCAAGTATTTACATGCAAAAGTGAGCAAAACGTTTGCCTGCCGCATTCTTTCTCATTCATCGACAAATGATGTAATTTTTAGAAAATAAATGTTGAAATGATTTATTGAAACTGTTTTGACAACTTTTTCAACACTTTCCCTCTGTTAGACAGGGGTGAGTAAATCCTCGCCAGCCTGTCTTTCGATTTAGCGACATTGAGCTCATTCTTGAGCTTGTGGTCCCAAGCCTTCTTCAACACATCCTTGTACTCCTCCTCCGACGAGGAGGACGACGACGCACTTCTCGACTCGGAAGATGATGATGATGACGACGAGCTGTCGGCATCAGCCACGTCTTCCGGTTGTCCTGGAACTGCTTCCGCCGGCGGTTTACCCCCGTCCACTGAGCTCGTGCCTTCAGAGGGCTCCAGCGCATCGGTGTCCACGGGAGAGTCTGCAGGATCTAAATCAGTTTCGCTGGGAGCACCATCTGCAGGACTTCCAGTTGGTGAGCCTTCAGCATCGTTATCCTCTCCTTCCACTGAAGGAATCGAGGTCGAGCTTGGCGTTGTCACAGAGTCTGTGTCATCATCCCCATCCTCATCAAAGACAACTTGCTCGCCGTCCCGAAAATTTTGTGTGGTCCCAGCCGCCTCAGTCGGTATTTCAGTAGGTGCTCCGTTGACAAAGTTGTAAACCTTCTGGATGGAAATGGTTGGCGACATCTTGTCATCTCCGATCGCATCAGAAGCCAGTTTCTGAACGCCGGCGAGACTGAGCTGTGGTGCGTGGCTGAGAGTAACCTGTCCGCAATAATTAGAGCATGTTGTCAAACATAATACTCATCCCCCAAAATTATCTGCATTATGGGCGGATAAACGCGGAAACGAATGAGACACTTTACCATGAACACCAAGAAACATAACTTCCGGCCCACCATTTCGACAAGATTTGCACTCCTTGTTCTTGTACTTTTAGGAAAAAAATCAACGAAAATCAATTTTGACGTTGAGCTGCGAGAAAACGTAATTTGATTAAAGATATTTTAAGGTACATGACAAAAGGAGCACTTTGAAGTCACTAATTTTGACTCACCAATCGCTCATCGTTTATATATGAAGCAGGAGTGCATACATAGTATTTTTAAGCGCCAGTGGTGCGGAGTCAGTAAGCCTCGAACTCAAATTGCAAATTTCATCCTTATGCACATACATTTCATGTGACATCTTGAGGGGACCTCCGCCTATGGAAAGTGATTTTCATACGTGCTCTTCCCTTACTGCAAACTGAGTCATCAACATGAGTTCAAGCGAAGAATAATGATTTGATATGTTCATCCATAATTCAGGAGGTTAGTCCATGGCAAAGCACGCCATAAACGTGTGCAATTTCGTATATTAGTAGGATCGTAAATATAGCGATTGATTCCACAAATTGTATCTGTTACTAATATAATAGTGTCGAATGTCACCAGCCAGATACTTACCACACACCAAGTGCAGCAAGCTTCCGCAGACACAAGCAATGGGACACCTGGCAAAAGACACACCTGTGTAGTAATGATTATCATGATTATGGCGACGCCTTGACTATGGAAAATTTGACCTTGAAAGACTTCCATTTGAATATCAATGTTACGGCTTTGCTTCAGCAGTCTTTCTCTCATCAATCGATTTCAGAGAACCGGAACTTGAGCGAGTTTCAATATGTGCAAATTTGGATATGATAACATTTATTTGATTACGATTAAGTGATGATTATTAATCTTAACATCTCCACCTAAAACTTTGGAGTTTAAAAACGCAGAATGCAGTATTCGAATGTGCGGCAATTGGAAAAGGCAATTAATAACATTTTGATGTTTTACACTGACAGGCTGCCGAACGGAAGCAGTGGGTCAAGGATCGGACCACATTGTGCGGAGAAGATGAATCGAATTTTTATCATATCTTCCCGTCAAACAAACAAACTCGAGGTTTTAAACTCGAGAGAACACAATCCTCTCATGTGATTAACCCACTTCACCATTGTCGTATGCAAATCTTGCCAGGTCTCTTGTCGACGTTCAAAACATTCTGCAATTACAAACATTGCAATCAATCATATTGGTCTCTAATAATCCCGATGTTTAAGTGATTGAAATGATTGAACAAAGGAGAGAATCAGTAATGCATTAAGAAATCTCTGTACACTTGTTGTGTCATGTTTAACCGACAAATGGGACTCGCTCATGTATCACGCATCTTGCATAATGCTCCTGACTGATTATCAATCATATCTGGCTAAGCATATTTGATGCATGGTTTTTGGCATTGGATTGCGTAAATGTGAGAGTGTTCCCTATAAGACATTGAATATATGCCTGATTGAATTATTACTGTGGCCGACTAGTATAATATGACTTCTTCTACGGGCGGAAATTGAATATCAATGTATTTTTGTAACGATGTACATGTGCAATACTTTGCATCGTAGTTTTCGTAATACTGGTATGTTTTGCATTTTACACATCATCTTTTATAATAATTGTCACATTTTGTTCAGTCAGAAATGCATAATAAGATGCTTAGAATGCACCAAAACAGTTCCCCAATTATGTTACAGACGTTTAGGTATTAAACGTTTTGTCTAAAAGGGAATGGTTAGACCACTCTTTAGTAGCAATAGAAGAATACTAAAATGTAGAGTACACACACACATGAAACAGCATTATATGAGCATGTGAAGTGCCACCAACGTTCCGCGACACTGACAAGTGAGACTATCCATCTTCGAAAGACCGAGCTTTCTTGGTCGACCCCAGGGAGGCACATGAAATAATATACTATCTTATAAAATGACAGTCCAATGATATTGCATGGTTTTTGGATGTATTTTTTAAATTGCAATCTCCATTGACAGTTGCGTGAAATGATTTTGTTTTTGAAATTACTCACAAGAACATTTACCAACCTCAACATTATCATGCACCCAAGTACAAAATTAGTTTCCTTTGCTACCCTGGCAATACGATATCATTGCCACCCTCGTCTGGCCCACCCACCCTATTTACAAGTAATTACTACTTGAACTCACTCATTACTGATCTACTCTTTCATCAACTAATTGACCTAATTCTCCATGCTTTGATAAGCTCTGTCTGGACTGATTTTTAAGATAAAACAAATGGGAATTCATACAGTTCTGGGTCTCTTTTGTAACTCCAGTATGCCTACTTTACATGTATACATTTAACATTTGACGTGCTTTAAGGTTGATGATTGCTCACGCTAAGAGGAACACTGAAATCCAAAGAAGTTGTTAAAGTTAAGGCAAAGTGGATTGATTTATTAAGAAGCTGAAATGAATACCCATTCAAAGCGTACAAGTGTGTACCGGATACTTTGAATTTGTGCGTCATCATAACCACTTAGCTGTAGCACACTAAATTCTTAACAATTACTGACATTTGCTTGTATAGTAACCGATCCACTTCACTAAACTATTACATATAGTTCTGCATTGCGCACGCAGCATTGTTACATCGAAAAATTTTCTTCTTGTCAGGAATAAGCTAAAATCACACTATACACGTGTTAACATAATTATACTTGTTATGCTATATTGTCTAGATAAGCAAATCGCCTCAAGTCTGAGAAATAGCCATCAAAGTTTCCTCCTTGTCCTTTTCACATCGAAGAAGAGACTCGTGGTACTGTGTCAGCCTTTCCAGTTGATCTTGCTTATCCTTGATGAGAGCTTTCAGAACTAGCTGAGCCGCATTCCGTTCCGTTTCCACCATTTGGAGTCGACTCCGTTTCCCAATCACCTCGAGCCTGGCTTCGTCACATTTTTCCCGGATCTCGAGCAACGCCTTGAACACCTTTGCGGCCGTTCGGTTAAAATTCTTGGATTCTGTAAAACACAGTCAAAAGTGAATCGTAAGTGGCAGATGAAGTTAGCTTGAGATATTGTATTATACATCACCAACTTGGTGACATCCGGAAATATATTACAGATCATTTAACCTTTTCAAAAAATACTACCCGAAGATTCCTTACAAGCTCTAACTTGACATCTGACGAGAGATAGGTGACTTAGAAAAATGATTAAAAACTTTCAGATTTCCTAACAGCCAGCCGTTACAGACGGACATTGTTAATGTTGTCATGTACAAGCAGTAAATTTTTGTATCACACATATAGTCAGTATTACTAGACACTGAAAGCTTTTTTTAAATTTATAAATTTAAAAAATGCGAAATTTACTTGTTTTTATAATACATACATGCGTATCAAAGACCTACTATTGACTAGGTATGTGTATTGTGATATAGAGCGTATTACATGCACATTA